>PVLD010006938.1:0-95929 GCA_004027595.1 Dinomys branickii | reverse complement strand
GTGAGGTATGCTAATGTATTTTAATTGGGATTGCATTGCATCTGTATAACAATTTGGGGAGTAGGGCCATTTTCACAACGTTGGTTCTTCCTATCCGTGAGCAAGGAATATCTTTCCATTTTCTGAAATCCTCTTCAATCTCTTTTTTCAGAGTATTGTAATTTCCATTGTTGAGATCTTTCACTTCCTTCATTAGATTTATTCCTACGTATTTCATTTTTTTGGATGCTATTGTGAAAGGTGTGGTTTCTCTAATTTCTCTCTCAGTGAGTTTGTGGTTTGTGTACAGGAATGCTATTGATTTTTGAGTGTTGACTTTGTATCCAGCTATGCTACTGCTATGGTTTGTGTCTAGATATTCCCCCAAAGCTTCATGCAGTCATGGGGTGGGCTTCTGGAGTTTGTGATTGATTCGTGGTCCAATACTGGGATGGTGGATGTGAGTGCTACACCCACCCTGGGGCAGGTACCCTACATACAATATAAGCGACAGAAAAAAATCTTGTCTCTCCTTCCTTTTTGCTCTTTTTGCTTTTGTTGTCTTTCACTGCCATGAACTGTTGCTCCTCTGTCATACAACCCTGCCTTGGAGCCAGCTGATTATGGACCGAAACCTCCACAAACTTTAAACTAAAAGAAAAACTTTCCCTCTTTAATGTTTGGTGTCAAGTATTGTGTCTCAGCAATGAGAGAAAAGTAACCAACACAGCTACTGAATTTGGTTATTAAATCTAGGAGTCTTTGGGTGGAGTTTTTGAGTTGTGTTTTTGGTAGCAGTGTAATACTTATCTCCAGGAGCGCATTATGGAGAATTGCTTCCCTGTCAGTTTCATTAAAGAGTTTAAAGAATATTGGTGTGCAATCTTCTCTAAATCTCTTGTAGAATTCAGCTGTGAATCCATCAGGACCTGGACTTTTATTTTGTTGGAAAGTTTTTAATTACATTTTCAATTTCATTGACTGATATTGGATTATTCAGAATTTTTATGTCTTCTTGATTCAGCTTTGGTAATTCATATTTACCTAGGAATCTGTCCATTTCTTCTGTGCCTTTTCCTTGCATTACCAGGATGTAGATGTTAATAAAGTGATGGCTATTTTAAGAGTTCCCATCAAGCTTTCTATAATACTACCATCTTGCATAACTGCGATACTTTTGTTCAAACTAAGAAATTAATATTGGTGCAATACTATTAACTAAACTACAGACTTTAGTGGATTAGTCAGGGTTTTCTAGAGAGGCATAGCATCCTATTCTCTCTCTCTCTCTCTCTCTCTCTCTCTCTCTCTCTCTCTCTTACACACACACACACACACACACACACACACAGAAGGAGAAAGAAACAGAGAGAGGGAGACACAGAGAGAAAGAGAGAGAGAGATTTATATTCTAAGAACTGGCTCAAATGTTTTATGAAGTAGTCTCAAGATCTGTAGTTGGCAAGGTGAAGACCCATGAGAGCCAGTGATGTCGTTCCCCTTCCGTGTGAGAACAAGTCTGAAGGAAGAAAAGCAAGAATCCAGCCCTAGGATAGTCAGCCACAGAGAGTAAATTCTTCTTATTCGGCTGTTCATTCTATCCAGGCCTTCAACATATTGGATAAGGCCCATGCACACTGGGGGAGATGATCTACTTTACTAGTCTATTAATTTAAATGTTAATCTCACCCAGAAATGCCTTCAGAGATATGCTCAGAATTATGTTCAATCATAGTAACTTTTGGCCCAGTCCAGTTGACACACAAAATTAACCACCACACTTTAACATTCTCACTTTAACATGTATGTACTTTTGCTATTCCAGGACGCAAGCCAGTATGCCATATTGCCTTTAGAGTTTGCTCCTTTTTATGTGAATAAAATTTCCCACTAATCCACAGCACAGGGTGTCCCACCCTTGTCCTCTCCACGTTAGAATTTCACTATATTCACACTATGGTTACCAATGGCTACCAAATTTCACTTCTCACATTATCCCACCACAGGAGAGGAACTGCTCATATATCCTGTGGTTCAAATTCAAAATTCCTAGAGAAAGATTTTGATAGACTTTACTTGTGATAAATAGCTTACCCTAAATCAATCAGATCCTCTGCTGAGAAAGAAGAGCCTCACAATACAACATTGCTACTTGGGTCCCATCTAGCGAAGTGGAGCTATTTGTGCAGAAGGAGAAATCATGGGCAGTGACCATAGTTTATGCCTATCATACTAGTGTCCACCTGGCAAATTTACCTCATTTCAAAGATGAGGAAACTGAAGTCCTAAAGTAAGTTACCAAAGGCATGGAGTTACTCTTTAGTAAAATGGAGTCTAGATCCAAGCTTCATTATCTATCAGTCCTGGGCACTTTCCTCTATGTCCCTAGAAATACTATGACTTTTGTTTAATCCCAAGAAACAAAGAATCTGAAATTAAGAACAATCTCAAGATGTATCTAGCTCTCATGGATGCATCAATTTCCTAGTGTATCTAAGCTAACACTAGAGAACTGGAGGCCTTTCCTGTTTATTTCTCCTATATTGGGGTGTCAAGAAAATCCATACTCAATAACTTAGGGTGATAACTACTTTACTTAGCAAAGAATCAAGGGGGTGGAGGAAAGAGGATATTCATGTACAAGTTTATTAAATGACATAGACTATAACCATATAGTGAAACACTATATTTGCATAAAAGAGAATAAAGAGATCTGTGTTTATTAACAAAAGAAATTTTGTGTATAGTAATAAGTACAAAACTAAACTGAATAAAAACATGTGAATTGTGTAAACTTATGTATATGAGGGCCAGTGGGAATAGCAACTCTTACCACATTGTCAATGGTATTCATTGATGGTGGTTGAGATTACAGAATTTTTTTATTTTCTGAAAGGTTTGAGTTTTTATTAATGAGCAAGAATTTTTAAAATATTATGTTAGGGCCAGGGATATAACTCAGCAGCACAAGCACCTGCCTGGCAAGCACAAGGCCCTGAGTTCGATTCCAGGTACAAATAAATAAAAATACTGTGTTAAGTGAAAGATGATGAACACAAAAGATCACTGTGTGGTTTATGCCTAAATGTCCCCCAGAGCTCCATGTGCTTACGGTAGTGCTTTTGGGAGGTGACTGGATCATGGGTGTGTGATGCTTACCACTGATGGGTTTATAACTAAGCGTGCTATTGTAAGGTAAAGTGTAGGGGGAAGATGTGGCTCACTGGCCAATATAGCACACTGAAGATCATGTATCAAGAAGATGAGTGCCCTGGAATAGGTATATATCCCTCCTCCCTTGATCCTGCTCTGCTTCTTGCCAGCCATGCTATGAGCTCTTTCTTCTCTGCTGTGCCCTCTGCCATGTGCCACTCTGCCTTGGACTCAGCTGACCATGGACTGAAACCTCTATAAACTGTGAGCCAAATAAACTCTTCCTTCTTTAAATTGTGGGTGCTGGATATTGTGTCTAAGCATCCAGAAAATAACTAAGACAATCATGTATTGTTTGATTCCATTTATACAAAATATCCAGAGTATACAAATCCATAGAAATAGGAAGCAGATTGTGAATATTAAGCAATGGAGTGAGTGAAAGGATAAGGGATAAATTCTCAATGAGTAAGGGATCATGAAATGTGGAACTAGATAAGGATTGATAACATCATGAGTTTACTAACTGCTGTTAAATTGTGCACATGAAAATGGGTCCTGTGTTTTGTCTCATTTAAAAAGTTACTTACCTAGAGTGTGGAAACCATAAGATTTGCACATACTCTCCTGTGAGGTCTGGACAAATCATTTATCTTTCCTATATCAATTCATTCTACACTTGGTCTCTAAAATATTTTCAGGCTCTAACACTGATTCTGGACACATTCTGCAATGACACTAGACACATTCATTCTCTTGCGATGAACTTACAGTGAGACTAAGATTGCAGAAGCTATTTTTGGCAAATATATCACACAATTTTATACCAAGAAGGTGAAAGGGGTAAACCACTACTTTCAAAAATTATAAGCATGTGGACTCATTCAAGCTCAACAGTGAATGGGAAGTAATTAAAGAAAGAGTGTGAGAGGAAGTCAGGGACATAAAAAATAATAACAGGCGGGGTGTGGTGGCTTACACCTGTAATCAAAGCACTCAGTGGGGCTGTGGCTGGAGGATCATTGTGAGTGCAAGGCCAGCCTGGGCTACAGAGTGAGTTTAAGGCCAGCCTGAAGTTTTGGGAACAGGGCACAAAACACATGGAAAGGACACTAGCTCACATGTTAACAAACAGTTCCTTGGCAAAAATCAGGGAGTAGCCAGTGGATAAACTGGCCTGTGAGTTTAAAGAGAATCATTGTGACTTCATAGAAACCAAAGAAAGAAATGGGAAAGGAAAAGTGGTCAGCGCCTTAAGAATGGCAGATCTGCGTGGCGGTGTGCACCTCTAATCCAAGCTACTAGGCAAACTGAAGCATTATCATGAGTATGAGACCAATCTGGGCAACTTAGAAACACCATGTCTCAAAATAAATAAAAATGTCAGTGATGATAATGACTGAGGATATCTCTCAGGGCTAGAGCAGTTGAGACTTGAGGCCCTAAATTCAATCCCCACTACTGTGTGTGTGTGTGTGTGTGTGTGTGTTTGTGAGTATGTTTCAGATTTGTCCTCCAGCCAGAAATTAGGGAGTTTAAAAATTCTCCAAATCAAGCCCAAGTCAGGATAGAATGCTCCAACCACAGTAAAATCAAAGAGGAAACAGCATGCACAGAACCAGTGGATAAGAAAAGGCCATCACTGTGTAGGCTTTTCACTTCTTGAGGCAGCCCAGTCCAGGTCATGACCAGATTCTGAAATTTAAACACCACAGCTACTCAGCAAGCTGGCTTCCTGCAGAGCTTCATCCTCCTGGAGCAGCTGCTATTCAAGTTGGAAAATAAGCAAAACAATTTTTTTTGCAGATAGTATAACCATACATATTAAAAAGCCTAAAAAAGTCTGTAGGTGTGGGGCTGAGGGTAGGGTGGAGATTGGTCACTAATGCTAACAACAAAGTTTCAATATATAAAGTAAATACACAAAAATAAGCTCTAGCTTTATATTAGCAGGTAAATTTGGAATGAAGACTATTAAGTTTATCTAAAATAAGATTTTTGCCCAAGATGCCACATGGTTAGAAACTAAAATGGGTACCTTCTTCAAGCTAATATACACTCAGTTTAGATATAATTGTATAATTGTTGTTATTGTGTTAGTCATGAGGCAGGGAATAGGGGAAGAAGGAAAGAAAAACATTAGCTTGGATTTTTATTTTTGAGTTGTTGAGAAAAAGAAAATAAGAAAAAAGATACAGGTAATTTAAGTGACTGGAACTCAGCCTCCCGTGTCTGTGGCCTCAAAACTCCAGAGCTTTGGTACCCAGAAAATGCAGATGAGACTTTGGGAGTAGGAAACATGAAACTGTGGAGGTGTCTGAGGCCAATTAAAAGACAACTTTCTAGTTACAAAGATGTGACTAAGATCAGATTTCTCTTCCCTCTGACTAAGACTGCTAATTCAAAAGAAATCAGAAAAGCAAAATACATTGTAATTACTGCCTCCCCTTGCCCAGTAGGAATAACCAGGAAAATCCCTGGCACAAAAGAGGTGAAGAAAGTTACAGTTTATAATGGTTCTAGTCAGGACTCAACATCCATCAAAAATACTTCATATTAAGCTGGGAGTATAGCTCTACTCACATAGATGTACAAGGTCCTGGGTTCAATCCCTAGCACCACACACACACACACACACACACAGGTATTGTGTGTGCTAAGAATCTGCCTTTCTTAGCAAATTGTTGACTCCAAACATTGGCCAAAAAGACCAGCTGCCAGTACTTGCAGCTGCCCAGAGAAAGGCACTAAGTTATTCTGCTGTGAGAGGCTAAGATTGTGACGTTATGACTTACAAAGAATCCCCAGATACAACAAAGGCAAGGCAGGAGGCATCAAATCCCTGACTTGAAATTACACTACAAAAAAGAAAGAAAGAAAGAAATTATACTACCAAGCTACTATGATAAAATCAGCATGGTACTGGCAAAAAAAAAAAATAGATGTGAAGATCAGTACAGCAGATTAGAAGATGCAGACACAGCTACAAACACACTCAGCCATCTTATCTTTGACAAAGGGGCCAAACATGTTCACTTCAAGAAAGACTGCCTTTTTGATAAATAGTGCTGGAAAAACTGGCTTTCCTATGCCAAAGAGTAAAATGAGACCCATGTCTATCATGATGAACTAAACTAAATTCAAAATGCATCAAAGATCTAAATATTAAAACAGACACACGAGGACAAAAGATCAGCAAAGAAATAACAGAACTGAACAAAACTTGCGAGCAAATGAACTTAGTAGATGTTTACAGATTGTTGTACCCCCACAACATCAGAATACACATTCTTCTCAGCTGCACATGAGATGGGACATTCTCTAAAATAGCCACATACTAGCCCATAGAACATGCTTAACTAAATGCAAAGGAACTGAAATTATCTCATGCGTACTATCTGGCCATAGTGCAATGAAATTGGAAATTAATGACAAAAGAGGCCACAAAAACTCCATAAACACATGGATATTAAATATCAGCCTTCTAAAAACCAGTGGATCACAGATGAAATTAAAGAAGAAATTAAACACTATCTACAAACAAATGAAACTATAAATACAATTTAACACAATCTATAGGATGCACTGAAATCAGTCCTCAGAGAGAAGTTTATAGCGGTAAGCTCACACATCAGGAAAACAGAATGAGAACAAATGAATAGCCTAATGCTTCACCTCAAACTTTTAGAAAAAAAAAGAACAAGCCAAGCCCAAAGCTCAAAGAAGGGAGGAAATTATAAAGATCAGGGAAGACATTAATGCAATTGAGACAAAGAAAACGCTACAAAGAATTAAAGAATCAAAAAGTTGGTTCTTTAAAAGATTAAATAAAATTTATAAACCCCTAGCCAACCTTATCCAAAACAGGAAAGAAAAAACTCAAATTCATGCAATAGGAATGAAAGGGTGAAATCACTACAGATGCTATAGAAATTCAGATCATTAATACCTACTTTGAAAATCTTTACTCTCATAGGATGGGAAACACAGAAGAAAGGGGCAGATTCCTAGATAAGTATGAATTACCAAAGGTGAATCAAGAAGAAATAAAAATCCTGAATAACCCAATATCAATTATTAAAATTGAAAATGTGATTTAAAAACCTATAAATAAAGAAAAGCTGAGGTCCTGATGGATTCACAGCTGAATTCTAAAAGAAATTCAGAGAATATTTAATGCCAATTCTTCTCAAATTCTTCAGTGAAATTGAAAAGGAAGCAATTTCCCTAACTCATTTCGGGAGGCAAGTATTATCCTGATACCAAAACCAGAGAAAAACCTGGCTAAGAAAGAGAACTACAGGACAATTTCCCTAATGAACATAGATGCAAAAGTCCTCATTGAAATACTAGCAAACAGAATGCAGCAAATCATCAAGATGATTACACACCATGACCAAGTGAGATGCAAGGATGGCTGAATATACGCAAATCAATTAAGGTAATACACCATATCAACAGTGCCAAAAACAAAAAACCCATGATCATCTCAATAGATGAAGAAAAAACTTTTGACAAAGTCCAACGCTCATTCATGATAAAAACCCTACAGAAAATAGGAATAGATGGTCTTTACCTCAATGTGATCAAAGCCATATATGACAAAACAACAGCCAACATCATACCAAATGGACAAAAATTGAAAACTTTCATCCTAAAATCAGGAACAAGACAAGGATGTCACTGTCACCACTAATCAATATAGTTCTGGAAGCATTAGCCAGAGCAATTAGAGAAGAGACACATATAAAAGAAATAAGGATAGGAAAGGAAGAAGTGAAATTACCATCATTAGCAGATGACATAATACTGTACATGGAAGACCCCAAAAACTCCACCAGAAGACTCCTAGAATAATGAACAAATTCAGCAACATAGCTGGATACAAAGTCAATACTCAAAATCAATAGCATTCCTGTACACAAACCACAAACACACAAAGAAAAATTAAAACACCATACCTTTCACAATAGCATCCAAAAAATGAAATACTTAGTAATCAATCTAACAAAAGAAGTGAAAGATCTTTATAGTGCAAACTACAATACTCTGAAAAAGGAGATTAAAGAAGATTTCAGAAAATGGAAAGGTATTCCTTGCTCAGAGATAGGAAGAACCAACATTGTGAAAATAGCCATACTCTCAAAATTATTGTACAGATTCAATGCAATCCCAATTAAAATACCATTAGTATACTTCACACATCTAGAGAAAACATGCCTAAAATTCATATGGAACCAGAAGAGACCCAGAACAGCAAAAGCAATCCGGGGCAAAAAAGACAAGTCAGGTGGCATCACTATCCCTGATTTGAAATTATACTACAAGGCCACTGTGATAAAATCAACATGATACCGGCAAGGAAAAAGACCTGAGGATCAATGGAACAGACTGGAAGATGCAGCCACAACCACAAACACACTCAGCCACCTTATCTTTGACAAAGGGGCCAAACAAGCTCACTGGATGAAAGAGCCTCTTTAATAAATGGTGCTGGGAAAATGCTCACTGCACGCTGAAGAATTAATCTAGACCCATGTCTATCACCATGCACCAAACTCAAGTTAAAATGGATCAAACATTTTAATATTAAAACAGAAATACTAAATCTACTGGAAGAGAAAGTAGGTAAAAACCTTGAAGACATAGGGATAGGCAGAGAGTTCATGAACAAAAACCAAACTGCATGGGAAATACTTCAAAAAATCAACAGCTGGGATCTCATCTGATTGAAAAGATTTTGTACATCAAAAGAAATCACCAAAAGAGTAAAAAGAAAACCTGCCAATTGGGGAAAATTTTTAGCCAATTGTCCCTTAGACAAAGGACTTCTATCCAGAACATATAAAGAATTGAAAAAAATCAGATGCCCCAAATTCAAAGGCCCAGTCCAAAAATACACATCTCAGATGAAGAAATGGAAATGGCAAATGAATACATGAAAAAGTGTTCAACATCACTGGTCATTTGAGAAATGAAAATTAAAACAACACTGAGATTCCATCTCACCCTAGAAAGAATGCCTACCATCAAGACATCAACCACTAACAAATGCTGTTGGAGTTGTGGAGAAAAAGAAACTCTTCTCCAATGTTGGTGGGAGTCTAGATTCATACAGCCACTACGGAGATCAGTGTGGAGTGTCCTCAGATAACTAGGGTTAGAGGTCCCATTCAACCCAACTATGCCTCTTCTGGGTATTTTTTCCAGAAAAATTAGAAACATCATACCACAACAATATGTGTGCACCCATGTTTATAGCAGCACGATTTGTAATAGCCAAATTTTGGAAACAATTCAAATGCCCATCAACCAAGCAATGGATAAAAAAAGATGGTGTTTTTATACAATGGAGTACTACTCAGCTATAAAGAAAGATAAACTTAAAGCCTTTGTAGGTAAATGGATGCAACTAAAGATCCTGCTCATAAATTAAATAAATCAGACTCTCATGTGTAAACATTGTATGGTCTTCCTAGTGTAAGAAACTGAAAAAGTAAATAAGATCAAAAACACACAATAGATATTATGAAAGGGAAAGAAACTGCTCAAAAGGAGAGAAGAGCTGGGATGGGAAGAAAATATATACATATGTACTAATTTCTATTAGTTCATTCAAAGGAACAATCTATGCTTACATTGTGTGATCAATTTTGCATGACTATATCTTGTAAGCTGAGCAACAACAATGAAGATAACAATAAACAATATCATAATCATTGTTTATTTCCTATTATCTTGTTTTGAAATTCTGCATCATTTTTATTGGTTTTTGTTGTTGTGTTGTTCTTTCTCTTTGAAATAAGAAAAAGGATGCCCAGATATCTTGGAGCTGGTAATATTGTCAAGTCATACTTCAGACTCTAGAGATATATCATTCTAAACCAAGTACAGTCCTTATAGTTCAGGTGTACCATTTCCCCTAAATTCATTATGCACTATGATCAAGTTGTATTTGTCTGCTTTAACTAATTAAGAAGACAGTGTGGTGAAACGTGGCATAGATATTTAAGAAGATATATATACACAAAGAAGTTGCTTGGAAGAGTTTTACTCCATGGTAAACAGAAAAGCTTGAGATTTGCAGGAAGATGGTGGAATGGTAAGCAGCAGAGAAAGAGCCTTTCTGAGGGTTGCCATCCAGACACTGGAATATAGCAATGTGAGAAAGATATGGAAGGAAGTGGGTGACCTGGACCTAGGAAGGATCTGAAGTGAGAACTGAAGCCCACAGGGAGAGTGAAGAGAGAAACTCGAATGAAGAAGGAAGTAGTAGACAGCATCTTCTCCTTGAGTCAGGACTCACTGTGTGGGAACAGTGGTTAAAACTTGGCCACATGGTGACTGCTGACAAACTCAGAGGTCTCTACTGAGAAATATAGCACAGATCAGTGGATGCCCTGCCTGCATTGGCTGGCTGTGTTTGATGCTATTGTTATCAACTGTACTATTTTAACTGAAATGACATAATTGTTCTAAGCAGCTGTTCTTCCAAGCAGACCAAGACTGAGGTTGCCTAAAGGTCATAGAAAATACTGTGGGCCAGTGACAAAGAAGCAGGACTGGGCCAAGTAAGCAGTAACTTTTTATCCCAAATAAATTAAAGAGGTAGGATCTTGCAAAAGACTTAAAGCCCAAAAGCCAACTAAATCTGAGGACACCTCTGTGAAATAGTCATTTCCAAAGGGTTTCAAATACTAGCAATAAAGATATGATAGGCAATTTAAAGCATCAACCCAGGAATTAATTTTTTTTTAAATGAGAAAACACATAAACAAGATGCAACCCCAGACGTCTAGTTCACCAAAGGCAAACCCAGTGGGCAATGACATGGGACAATCAAAGGCCACCCACCTACCCTCTCCAAAATGCTAACAATAAAGCAAATGGACATGGCTCTAGAAAAAAAATCAAATCGGAAATAATTTCTCAGATAACTACAAAGATGGTGACATAATGGAAAACATGCTTAGTGACTCTAAAGTAGATACAGATTTAAAAAGAAAAGAGGAACTTAGGGAAATAATGGAACTAATGAAAGCCCAATGTAGGAAAGAAATGGAATCCATAAAACAGATTCACAGAGATATCTAGATTAAAAATTCCATTGAGCCAGGTGTGGTGGTGCATGCCTGTAATTCCAGCACTTGGGAGGCTGAGGTAGGAGGATTGTTACAAGTTTGAGACCCACGTGGGCTACAAAGTGAGCTCAAGGCCAGCCTGAACTGTATAGCAAGACCCTGTCTCAAAAAGACAAAAAAAAAAAAAAAAAAAAAAATTCCATTGAAAGTATCTACAGCATAATAAACCAATTTGAGGATAGAATGTTAGATATAGCAGACAGGCTTGTAGATAGCAATCATGAAAAAAAAGATTTCTTAAAAATAGCAAGGGATCACAAGAAATCAATTCAGCAGCTGCTGGATGATGCAAAGAAGAACAACATAAGGTTGTTCAGAGTCAATGAAAGAGCAGGAGATAGCACAAATGATATAAAAATCATGTTCAGAAACACCATGACAGAAAAGTTTCAATTAGCCATTACTTCAAGGAATATAATAGTCAAGATTTCAGAAATTTAACAGAAGAACAGGATATTAAAAGAAGGTAGAGAAAAGAAATCACCTATAGAGTAAGCCCATCAGATCACAGCAGACTTCTCAAAACAAACCCTTAAGTCAAGGAGAGCTTGGAGTGAAGTATTACAAGCCTTAAAAGAAAACAACCTCCAACCCAGTCTGATGTACACTGAAAAACTATCTTTTAAAATTAATGGAGAAATAAGATATTTCCATGACAAAGAACACCTGAAGAAATTTATTACCACCAAATCAGCACACCAAAGAGTTTTAAAGAATATTCTACAAAGAGATAACAAAAACTACAATTCTATGAACCCAACAGAATGAATCCACCAGGAAAGGCAAGCAATTAAACAGAGGGGAAAGAAAAGGAGCTAACAGGAAAATTATATGACAAGGAAAAATGAATACGTATCAGTTATAACTATCAATGTTGACAGTCTCAATTCACAGATCAAATGAAATACATTCACAGAATGGATCAAGAAACAAGATTCAACAATATGTTGCATACAAGAAACACATTTAACTCAAAAAGAAATTCATTGACTTAAAATAAAGAATAGAAAACAATACTCCATGTGACAGTAACTGGCAAAAAGCAGGGGTAGCTATTCACTCTATTTGCAGATAAAGTAGATTTCAAGCAAAGAGAGATCAAGAGAAACCAAGTTCATTACATATTTGTTAAGGGAACAATCCAAGAGGAAGATATAAGACTCATAAATTTATGTGTACCGAATACCACTGTACCTAATTATGTAAAACAAATATTAATGGACATGAAAACTCAAATAAGTACTAGAACAGTTGTAATAGGGGAACTCAATACCACACTATCATGACAGATAGATTAACTAGACAAAAAAAAAATCAACAAAGAAATCTCAGAACTGAACCAAATTTGTGAACAAATGGACTTAGTGGATGTCTCCAGAGTGTTCCACCCTAAAATATCAGAATACACATTCTTTTCAGTTGCACATGGGATGTTCTCAAAAATGTATGACATATTAGCTCATAGAACATGCTTAACTAAATCCAAAGAAATTGAAATTATTCCACATACATTATCATCACACTATAGTACAATGAAATTGAAAATCAATGGTGAAAGAAACCACAAAAACTGCATAAACACATGGAAATAAATAACCCCTTCCTGAATGACCAAGGGGTTATAGATGAAATCTAAAGAAGAAATTAGACAGATTCTACAATTAAATACTAATGCCAATACAACATAAAAACTTATGTGACACAGTGAAAGCAGTCCTGTGAGAGACATTTATAGCAGTGAATTCCCACATCAGAAAAACAGAAAAAGCTTAAATAAACAACCTAAAGTCAAACCTCAAGTTTCTAGAAAAAGAAGAGCAAGTCTAGCCTAGTGCTCATACAGGGGAGGAAATTAATGCAATTGAGACTAAGAAAACAATACAAAGAATCAATGGTTCAAAGAGTTGATTCTTAGGGAGATTAAATGAAATTGACAAACCTCTAGCCAGCCTTATCAAAAAAAGGAAAGAAAAAACTCAAATCCACACAATTTGGAATGAAAAGAGTAAAATCACAGTGGATCTTGCAGAAATCCAAAAATCATCTGTACCTACTTTAAGAATTTGTATTCTAATAAGATGGAAAATGAATATGAAATGGACAGACTCCTAGATACATATGAATTACCAAAGCTGAATCAAAAAGATATAAATATACTAATCAATGAAATTAAAGATGTAATTAAAAACCTACCAAAACAAAAGCCCAAGTCCTGATGGATTCACTGCTCAATTCTGTAAGAAATTTAGAGGAGACCTAATACCACTACTTCTCAAACTCTTTAATGAAATTGAAAGGGAAACATTACTGCCAAATTCATTCCTGGAAGCAAGCATTATCCTGATACCAAAACCAAAGAAGGACCCAACCAAGTAAGAGGACTACAGGCCAATCTCCCTAATAAACATAGATACAAAAATCTTCAATAAGATACTGACAAAAAGAATGCAGCAAATTATCAAGGTTATACACCATGACCAAGAAGCATTCATCCCTGGGATGAAGGGATGGTACAACATATGCAAATCAATAAATGTAATACACTACATTAACAGAACCAAGAACAAAAACCACATGACCATCTCAATAGATGCAGATAAAGTTCTTGACAAAGTCCAGCACTCATTAATGATTTAAAAACCCACAGAAAATCAGAATAGATGGTCTTTATCTTGCTCTGATAAAAGCCATCTATGACAAACCCATAGCCAACATCATACCAAATGGACAAAAACTGAAAGCTTTCACTATAAAATCAGGAATAAGACAAAGATGTTCACTGTCCCCACTCTTATTCAATATAGTTCTGGAAACTATAGCCAAAGCAATTAGACAACAGAAATAAATAAAAGGAATAAGGATAAACAAGAAGTTATCATTATTCATGGATGACATGATACTCTGCATAGAAGACCCCAAAAACTCCACCAAAAGACTTCTAGATTTAATAACCATATTCAGTAGCATAGCTGGATACAAAGTCAACACTCAAAAGTCAGTAGGTTTCCTGTACATGAGAAATTAGGGAAAAAGCAACTTCACAATAGCATTCAAAAGCGTGAAATACTGAGGAATCAATCTAATGAAGGAAGTAAAAGACCCCTACACTGAAAATCACAGTACTCTGAAAAAAGGAGATTGAAGAGGGTATCAGAAAATGAAAAGATATCCCTTGTGCTTCAGTAGGAAAAAATAACAGTGAAAATGGCTATACTTCCAAAATTATTATACAGATTGAATGTAATTCCAATAAAAATTCCAACAGCATATCTCACAAATGAGAAAAAAATCCTAAAATTCATTTGCAACCAGAAGAGACCTAGAATAGTAAAGGCAATTCTGGGTAACAAACACAAAGCCAGGGGCATCACCATTCCTGACCTGAAATTATAGCACAAAGCTACTGTGATAAAAATAGTATGGTGCTGGAAAAAAAAAAAATAAAACAGACCTGAGGATCATTGGAGCAGATTACAAGATGGAGAAGCAACTCCAGACATAGTTACCTTATCTTTGACAAAGGTGCCAAGCACATTCACTGGAAGAAATATTAAATGGTGCTGGAAAAACTGGCTTCCCACATGCCAAAGATTAAAACTAGACCCACATCTTTCACCATGCACTAAGGTGAAATTAAAATAGATCAAAGATCTAAATATTAAAACAGAAACATTAAGTCTTCTGGAAGATAGAATAGGTGGAACTCTTGAAGACATTGATGTAGGCAAAGACTTTATTAACAAAACCCTAACTGCATAGGAACGATCACAAAGAATCAGTAACTGAGATCTCATCTTATTAAAAAGATTTTGCACAACAAGAGAAACCACTAACAAGAGACAGCTCACAGTGTGGGGAAAAATTTTGCCAATTGTTTCTCAGACAAAGGATTACTATTTACAATAGACAGAGACCTAAAGCCAGGTGTGTTGGTGCATACTTATAATCCCAGCACTCCTTGAGAGCTCAAGGCCAGCCTGGGCTACAAAGTGAGCTCAAGGCCAGCCTGAACTGTATAGCAAGACCCTGTCTCAAAAAGACAAAAAAAAAGAATCAAGTTATATCATGTACAGTTACAAATTCTCTATGATGAATATGATCATTATGCACATCTAAAACATACCAATAAAATTTGATTGGAATAAAAAAAAAACCTGAAGGTTTGAGGAGTAGAGGATCCTTTTGTAAGAGACAGTTGTTAAGAATGGGATGACTAGAACTATGATAGCCATATTGAACCAGATGAAAATAGTTGAGTAAGATTTAGCAGAAAAGGAGTCTACAGTATGTACAAGTTCCATAAGCCACTTCCAACCCTGAAGTGCCCTGCCTCCAAACACTGTTACAGACTACGGTAAATACTCACTCTAAGCCATCTTTTAGTAAAATAGTCTATATGTCCAACCTAAAAATCCTGACTGATGCACTAGTCATCAAGAGAAAGAAAACTCAACAGAAAAGGATTCCGAAAACAGAAAACTCCCAGAGGAGGAAATACAGCAGCCCCCCAATTTTTTGTTTTTGTTTTTTAAGACAGGGCCTTGCTATGTAGTTTAGGCTGATCCTGAACCTCACTATGTAACCGAAGCTGGTGTTGAACTTGCAGCAATCCTCCTGCCTCAGCCTCCCAAGTGCTGGGATTATAGGCATGCCCCTCCATGCCTGGCCCCAAAAACATTTTTGAAATAAGTTCAAATTTACTAACAATAAAAGAAACACAATGAAAACAAGATTCATAAAAGTGATATTAGAATTGATAAGTATTTGGAGAAACTATTTTTCAGAGTTTTGGATGGATTTCAAAACTGGCACACTGTTACTCAACTTAGCCATGTTATTAAAATTTTAAATGTACATACATTTAACCTAACAATGTACAGAAATACTGACACATCAGCACAGAAATGTTTGCATAAAGATGTTCAGTTAGGCAAACAAAAACCTGAACTCCTGATATAGACCAAAGTCTACCATATGGATGCAAGTAAATAAATTACAGCACATTATACTGTGGAACAGCGAGAGCCACACAAAATGCTGAGTAAAATCTGTGCATAAGGACATTTTAACCCACCCAACTCATACTGTTAAGGTAACCATGCCTGTTCCAGAAGAGTGGGTATTTTTATACATACTGAAATGAATCTGAGACAATATATAACAATTATCATTAGGAATTTATTATATATCATATATTTAAAACATACATTTTTGGGCTTGGGGTATGTGTACATATTTAAATAAAACACATTTACAGATTTTGCAATCAGGAAAAGACAAGACTTTTCATCTCATCAGTCTGACGAAAGTGCTGGTCTTCGTAGTCACCACTATCCTAAGAGAGTTGAATGCTCTTCCCAGAAGAGGGGTGCCCAGGATGCTGGATCTGCCCTGGTAATGTGTATCCTGTGTAGTGCTGAAAGTGAAATGAGACGCTCTGAGGCCACCAAGGGAAGTCTGAGAAGCAGTACCCAGGGGCAAAAGCTGAAAAGAGAACCAAGAGCCAAGCCAAGAGGCAAAACCCAGGGGATGAGACCCCTGGCGCCAGCTCAAAACCAGCCATCACTAAGCAGAGGTGGTTGGTGTCTCTGAAATTATCTTAATGTGGCTCTCAGGACATCTGGACAAGGCAACGGGAGGAACTCTGAAGAGAGCAAGCCACCAGTAAATCACCAGAGAGCCAAGAAGCAATAAAGCATGAGGGCTGTTTCCATTTTCTATTTCAAATAGTTTCAGATTTTAAAAAAGAAGAAATTTTGCCTTCTTAAAGTCTGTATATTTTTAAGTGTAAGTTAGATTTCTTTCTGTCATAGTCCTGTGAAAATTTGCATACTTCTTTGATGCAAATCACTTTTTGGAGAATGTCTCTTCATATTCCACTGGCTTGAAGAGATTTTATAGACTCAAGCTCTGTCTTTCTTCTTTTGACATCTGTTTCTGGCAAATTAGTGTCATAATGGACAGATACTGCAAGATGGTTATTCGATCAATCTTGTATGTCTGTATGTGTTATCCTGAACACACACTTCGAAGATATCAATATGCAAAGCAGCAACTATTGTTGGTTTTTTTTTAATTTATTTATTTATTTTGATTTTGATTTTGATTTTTTTTTGTCTTTGGTTTTTTGTTTTTTGTGTTTTTCTGTTGTTGAGATGATTAATTGTCTGACCAATTTTGCATGTCTGTATCTGTATTCCTGTATATACACTTCGAAGATATCAGTAGGTAAAGCAACAATCATTGTTGAGTCCATGTCACCTTGTCTGTAAATCAGTTTTGATTGTACTATTTTTTATGCTAATTTGTATCTGTTTGTTAATATGTTTTTGTGCTTTTATTTTTTTTAAATAAAAAAAAGAAAGGAAAAGAGAAACTACTGATAAAACATTTTAAGTTTTCTTATTTAAAAAAAAAAGATGATACCCCGAGCTCCTCAGGCATGGAGTCTCATGTTCATGTCCTGTCCATGCCCCCCAGCAAAGCTATTTGTCAGGAGCCTCCATGGCAGTCGGCCATTTTCAGTCAGCAGGGTTGGGTGAGAAGTCCTTTTTAGGTAAGGCAATAACATAAGTTGGTTGGGCAGATCTAAAAAAACTTAGTGAACAGGGTGGAGCCAGCCCCAAGGCAGAAGTATTACTTCACAGTTGCATTGGTTTCCTGTGGCTGCCAATAGAGGCAGCATCTGGCTGTGGGCCTGCCACAAAGAAGAGGAAACTCCACAGAGAAGAAAATAGTGACTAGACCTCCAAGGTGGAAGTCTTGAGAAGCAGCAGCTCAAGAGGCAGCAGCTCGCTTGGAGCTGCTCTGCCGGCTTGTGTTGCCACTCTGCAGGACGTGGTATTCTTTCTGGCTTTAAAATACTAACACCCCATCTAGGGAGAGCACTTCTATGGGCAGGTTGTACATATTCTATGATCTGCATCATTTATTCCATATCGTAAGCCTATGAGGCAGACACTATAATGAGCTCCATTTTTCAGATTGGGAAACCAAAGCTCAGAGAGGTGAAATAACTTCACTGAGGACACAGAGGAGCCAGGATTCAAACCCTGGAGTTCCCAGTCGCAAACTCCAAACTACAATAGCAGCAGCTGGAGTTCTCAAGTGAAAAATCAAGATGAGGAGGTAAAGCTTGTATTACCCAAAAGGCATTGCGGATTAGAGCAATCTTGCCTCCTCCCTTGTAGGTAATATTTTGGGTTTTCCTTCCTTGAACACAATTGCAGGCAAATGACTGCAATTCTAAAAGGAGATAAATATAAAAACAAGAAGTGAAACACTGCAGACACCTGAAACCCCACCATTTCTGCAAGCGCGAGCTAGCGAAGCTGCCGCACAACAGAAATAGTTCTGTCCTGTTTAGATAGGCTTTGTTTTGCTACATGGCTGCATATGCAGTGAAGTGATATCAAGTCCTGAGGGTCCACTCCTTTGATGAGTTAAACACACAAAGCCCTACATTTTGATGTAATCTGATAGCATGTAGTTAAGTCCTAGACAAACTGCAACTGTGAGGAAGTGATAAACCCAACTTCCTGCACAAAGCTGCCTGAGATAACACTTTCCATGGACTGGAAGAAAAAAAAGAGACATGACTGCTACAGAATATAAAAGGAACCATTCCGTTCTTAATAAATAACCCCTTTTCATGTGTTCCCAGCAATATCTAAGCAAAACTGATTATAGTCAAGTGACTCTGTGGTAAGACCACGTATGACTGGATTCTGACTTTCATCTATAGCCAAAGTCATTCAAGATTCACTTGATTTTCTCTCTTAAGGACACCATCATTCAATCCAAATATCGGATAAGCTCTTGATCCAGAGAACGTCCCTGAAATCTAACAAGAATGCAGACTGAAAGAATTGAGGTGGTGCTAATTGGCTCTCTGATGCTCTCACTGAGTCACTAAGGAGACTCATTCAGACTAAATAAACACACAGGGGGATGAGTACCAACTTGCACAAGGACCTGTAACTCTTTCCACCTTGCCAAAATAGGGCCAAAGAGACAGTTTCAGTAAGCATTTGTGCAGGCTGGATCATAAACAATCAGTAGGAAGACTGTGCCGGGAATCTTCTGTGAACACCTTAACTCATTCACTAACTCAGGGAACCTTTACTGAATGCCTGTTATGTGCTAGGAAATAGTGTGGTGAATAAAAAAAATAGCCCCTCACCTCCACAACTTTTCAGCCCAGTTAGGAAGACCAGTATGAAAGTGAACAAAGAGGCCGGGCGTGTTGGCTCATGCCTGTAACCCCAGCACTCGGGAGGCTGAGGCAGGAGGATTGTTGTGAGTTCAAGACCAGCCTGGGCTACAAAGTGAGCTCAAGGCGAGCCTGAACTGCATAGTGAGACCCTATCACACACAAAAAAAAAAAAACCAAAAAGAAAAAGAAAGTGAACAAAGAAACATCCATCTAATCACAAATTATATTAAGTGCTATGAAGAGCAAAGCGGCAAGGCCCCGAAGGGCACACTTCCACTTTGGATGAGGCGGCCAGCAAAGCTGTGATATCAGCAAAGCTGTGATGTGATGTCCAGGCCTGAGTCATCTGCACAGAGCGCGAGTGAGGGGAGAGAGGTCCAGGAAAGAAAAACGGCCTAGGGAAGAGTTCTGATTAAGGAATGAGTTTTATGCTTTCTAGGAACTAAAGGAAAGCCTGTGTCCAGAATCCACCGAAAGGTCGCAGGGGTTGCAGCGTTTAACAGGAGGCTGAAATGTAAACGAAAGCCACGTGGGCCACATCGCGGAGCTTGGCTTTCCTCTGAGCGTAAGGGGTGCATTCTACCAGTACTGCTGGTGCTAACAGTGCTCTGCTTCTAAACTCAAAAATAGATAAATAAATTTAAAAGGCCGTGGCTCTAATGGTCTTTGGGAAAAACTGTGGGATAAAATTTCTGCAAGTCAGTTGGGGCATTAAAGATATTTCACCAGATTCGATCAGTTCAGCCAAGTCTTAAACTGGGATGGAAAAAGAAATAGGGAAATAAAAAATACCTAATTGGATCTCATGTCATTTTATTATTTTAGTATAATTATAGAGTCACATGGTTTTTACACATGGATGGGACTGTGGCAGACATGTGTGCCAGTTCTTTCACATTTTACAAAGGCAGTGATCAAGAGCCAGAAAACACTTGGATGTCTCTCCCAGCTCCAAGCAGCCTCCCCGCTAGAAAGCTGCCTGAAAGCCCAGCCATCAAAGCTCCCTCTTAGGTGAGCACTTAAGAGTTGGGAGTCGGTTGTTAGGGAATCTTGGGCCTGTTACTTAACCTCCTACATTCACTGGTTCTCTCTACATCATTTGCTGAGCTTTCCATTTGAAACTTTGCAAGTTCCTTTGCTGGGGTTACTGCCGTGAGACAGCGAATGTCCTGGTACTGAGAACCTCCCCAGCCTGCATGGAGGACAGTGAACTTTCAAATTTGCACTAAAAGAACAAACACAGGTTCAAATTCTGCTGCCTTTTCTTCATGTGTTGGTTCGAGTCCATGATCAAGTGCCCCAGAGAGTTCTGAGGAAAAGGTTGATACAAATTCTGCTTGTTCCTCTTGTGTTTCCAAGTCCTGACCCCCCACATCTCAGAACCTGCCCCCTCTGAGCTCCCTCGCTCCACGTCCTTTAACTGCAGGGCTGCAGAAGTACTGGCTATGAACAGCCCTCTGCTTCCCATCCTGAGGCTTCTGGCAGGATGGGCTTCTGGACTTCTGGACTCTTTCAAGTGAAGTTGAAGAATTTGCTGGTTTGAGGTTGAATGAAGCATTTTTAAAAAGGATGACAGCTCCAGACCAACCAGATATCACCTCTGCTATTTGGCCAAGCTTTCT
This sequence comes from Dinomys branickii, assembly GCA_004027595.1. Lineage (NCBI taxonomy): Eukaryota > Metazoa > Chordata > Mammalia > Rodentia > Dinomyidae > Dinomys > Dinomys branickii. Next base: position 74,819 of record PVLD010006938.1, on the reverse strand, counting down.
ACTTAGGGCTGATTTAGATTATTGCTTCATAGTAACTTGCTGGCCTCAGTAAGAATTCATTCAACTGACCGTATACAAAATCCTTTACCTTTCTGGACCCCCAGTTCTCTTTAGATGATGCCTAAAGGTCCTTGCATTTCCAACATTCTACAAGTCCAAGACAAAATAAAGTTTGGATTTCAACAGAAATTCCCACTAATACCTCAATTTCCAAAATAGGAAGGAAAGAAAGAAGCAGGGAGTCAGAGTTGGAATCCTGGTTCCTCTGTGTCCTGTCAAGTTATTCCGCTATCTGAGCTTCAGTTTTCCCATCTGAAAAATGGACCTAGCAATTGAAAGAGGGGAAAAAAGAGAAAATAAGGGAAAGGAAAAAATAAGAAAAGGAAGACATAACTGGAGAACAAACTAAGACTGGAAACTGAGCAAGCTGTGCTTTCCAAGCCTCTCTGCAACTTTATTAGAAATATACTTGGCTTTGGTGGTAAATAAATTCATGCTTATTTCGCTTTTAAAACAGAGCCCAGTGGTGTATGCTGAGAAGCCCTTTGCAGGCTTCTAATCTGGAAGTGGAAAATGCACAAGCATCTTCTGGTTAAGAAAGCAAATGAAACAGCAGTAGAGTTTTTTTCTTTTAAATTTGAAATGCTTTATATTTCAAGGATTTTGTGAATTGTTGAAATCTGTGAAAAGCGGGCCAAGGATATAACTCAGCAGCTCAGCACCTTGCTTGCCTGGCAAGAACAAGGTCCTGAGGTCTATTCCTGGTACAAAAAAAAAAAAAATCCAGAATGTTTTATTGCAGGATGTGGTGGCACATGCCTGTAATCCCAGCACTTGGGAGGCTGAAGCAGGAGGATCATGGCAAGTTCGAGTTTAGCCTGGGCTACAAAGTGAATTCAAGACCAGCCTGAACTACATAGTGAGACCCTATCTCCAAAAGACCAAAAATTTTTTAAAAATTATGAAAAGTACCTAGCCCAGAGCCAAGCACTTAGCAAGTGCTTGGTAAACATTGGTTATAATTCTTAATAAAGAGGACTGCTGGTCCGGCATCAGAAGGTCTAGTCTTGTGACCTTAAGCAAGTCTCTCCACTTCTGAGTCTGTTTCCTAATTTGTAGAAAGAATGGGCTGGACCGAGGTGGATGATATATAAAGGCTTTTCCACCTGCTCATCTACAATTTCATTTCTAGTGTGATGTGTCTCCATGTTTGAACTGAATACTGATATCATTTGAATGAAGAATTTCTCAATCATAAGCCACTTATATTTTAAAGACTGCTGCTGTTTTCTTCCCTATCTGTGGGATTTAGAACATTAGCATTTGCCTAAAAGGACGTTTGTGAGTACAAATTTTGAGCAACTAAATAAAATGTAAATCCCCTGAAGAAATGTCAGCTGAGGGGCTCTGGCTCTAACACTGTCTTGTGGTATTTGGAGAACTGTCAGCATTTCCCCAAACTCTGCCTGCAGCTAAGTGAAATCACAACATCCGCTGAAGACAAGATACTTCCTATAACTCGATTTCAAACATCCTTGGGAGACCGTCGTTTCCCTCTGGGCCTTTCTTCAAGTGAAATTGTTTTTGCCTCCCAAACTATATCAGCGCAACTGTTCTTACCAATCCTAAAAGCTTCAGCCCAACAATTGTCCAGAAGGAAAGGGATGGGGAAGCTATTGTGCAATGTAAAAATTTTGGCAAACCTTATGAAAACACATTCTTAAAACATCTCTCATTTCTGAGAAACAAAGTAAAATGTATGAATTGTTTTGTTTCAGGACAAATATGATTCATTGCTACAATGTGGTATTTTGACTATACTTAAATAAAACAATATGAAAATTCAATTGAAAAAATAAGCTGGGTGTGGTGGCACTGGCATGTAATACTAGCACTTGGGGGGCTGAGGCAGGAGGATGGTCACTAATTCAACACCAGCCTGGGTTACATAACGAGCCCAGGCCAGCCTGAACTGCATAGTGAGACGCTGTCTCAAAAAAACCAAAACAGCCAGGCATGGTGGCGCACTCCTGTAATCCCAGCACTCGGCAGGCTGAAGCAGGAGGATCTTTGTGAGTTAGAGACCAGCCTGGGCTACAGAGTGAGCTCGAGGCCAGCCTGAACTGCATAGGAAGACTTTGTCTCAAAAAGACACACACACACACAAAAAAAAATTCAATTATAGGGGCTGGGGATACAGCTCAGTGGAATAAGCGCCTGCCTAGCAGGTGCCAGGGTCCTGAGTTCAATCCCCAGTACCGCCAAAAAACAAAAAAGAATTCAATTAGAAAAACAAACCTTGATTAAGTGCCTGTTCTCTAAAAGGTACTGATCTCTGCTTCATAAAACTAGGCAAGCTGTCATGCACCATTTAAAGCTACTTTGGTGTTAATTATGGCTCATGTACAATGGTAAATTTCTTTACAACAACTTATCTGAGTTGTCCGATATGCTAACCACTATCCACAGGTGACTGTGAGCATTTGAAATGTGACTAGACAGGTTGAGATGTTCTGTTAGTATAAAATGCACACTGGGTTTACAAAGTTTAGAGCAGAAAGAAAGGAAGAAGGAAGGAACAGAAAAAAAGGAAGGAAGTCTTAATTTATAGACTACCTATTGAAAAGATACTATGCTAAATATATTGTGTTCAAAATATATTACTGAAGGGGGCTGGGGATCTAGCTCAGTGGAATAAGTGCTTGCCTGGCAAGCACAAGGTCCTGAGTTCGATCCCCAGTATCGCAAAAAAAAAAAAATATATATTACTGAATTAAATTAATCTGTTTCTTTTTTGCTTTTGAGTGTAGCTATTAGAAAATCTAAAATTATACATGGGGCTTACATTTGTGGTCTATGTTATATTTCTTTGGGGTAGTTCTGGCTTAGACACTTGGCTTGTTCCATAGTTCTAAGGTGTAGGCTCCCCCTGAGATTTCTTAGCCACAAAGGTCCCACTCTCATTCCAAGGCCATCTTTCTAGTGTGGTCTTACAGACTTGTAAGTAGAAATTCAATTTCTAAAAGTACATCTGAAGTGATATATATTTATTTAAATCAAAAGATGTTTGTGCTTAGTGAGTGGGGAGAAAACAGGTTAAAAAACAGTATATAATGAAAACTTATATATTCAGCCCACCCATAATTAAGGCAGCACAACTATGACAAAATATGGCAAATATTTAAAAGTTTGATGCTACCCACTGTTGATACTGATGTGGCCAAACAACCATTTCATATGTTACTTGTGAGAATAGAAATTAGTAGAAACTCTCTGGAAGACAATTTGGCAGTAGCTATCAAAATTTAAAATGTACTTTCTTTTCAATCTAGGCTTTCTATTTTGGCATATATAGTTATACCAACACATTTATGTAAAGCTGTATCACGAAGTTCTTTTAGTAGCAAATAATATAATGGTTTATTAATAATGAATGGGTTAAAAATGATATGTGTTCTTATATTAAAATACTTTAATGCCAAAGAAATATTGATAGCCTCAACATTATTATTATTGTCATTATTATTATTACAGAAGTAATAAAAGAAAAACCACAACGCAGGCACTAGTCACTTATTTGGAATTATCTAAGAGTATGTTTTCTGCTTTTAAGTGGGTTTAAAGTTCAAACAGCTATTAGGTTGAATCATTCTATTTTTCTTTTTTGTTTGGGCTTTTTTTGGTACAGGGAATCAAACTCAGGACCTTGTGCTTGCTAGGCAGGCGCTTGTGCCGCTGAGCTATATCCCCGGCCCTATTTTCCTTGATCAAGCGACTTTGGGGTCTAGACGTTTATACCTGCTATATTTGTGTTTTGAAGAGTCCTTTGTAAGCAAAACGCATTGAAGAAAGAAAAGACTAGAAAGTGTCTCATGCAAGTATCTCAGTAAGTATCCAACTGTTATTACTGTCATTATTAGTCACAGCGATTCAAGCTGAGATGCAAACTAATCAAGGAAGTGAAAGCAGAGATACAGGCGTGCGACAGCTTTGATGCAGCCCGGTTAGCAGAACTGGGTGCCTGGGGAGTGTAAGCTAGAACGAGCCCACAAGGTAATTTCCAGCAAGCTGGAGGCACCAGGTAGAGGACGTACCAGTCTCTGGGTCTGGAAACTCGGGAGAAGCAACAGAGTTAGGCAAACATAAACTCAGTTTGTATATTGTAAATTTTAAGGGACCACTGGATAACTGGATCTGCTCCTCCAGAACTCAGCCAGTGGGAAGAAACTGAGCTAAAGAAAAACGTCTGGGTATCTCAACCATAGGGGGTTGGTAGTGGAAACTATGGTGTAGATGACGTTTCTCAGGGAGAGTTTTACGCACAAGACCAAAGGAAAGCACTGTGTAGAGGGTGTTCTTGATTGAATAATGTCCTCTCCAAATTTGCATGTTGAAGTTCTAGCCCCCAATACCTCAGAACGTGAGCTTATTTGGAAATGATATCAATGCAGATATCATTTAGTTAAGATGCAATCATGCATGGAGGGTTAATCCAATATAACTGGCTTCTCTAAAGAAAAGTGAACTTGTAACACAGAGGTGCACACGCAGGGAGAAGGCCAGAGAGGACAAAGGTAGAGGTCAGGTGATGCTTTTACACACCAAGAAACCACGCTTGCTGTCATGTTGACCTCTGGCTTCGGCCTCCGCTTATGGCAGCCCTAGAATGCCAGACAACTACGACACCCCCAAGCCAGGAGTGGAGGGCCTCCATAGGACAGCATGGCCAGCAGGACTCCGTGTTCCCCAGAGCTCAAGCAGGGACAGACGAGGGCCTCACGGAGGCAGCAGAGCTCACCGGTGACCTTGGGAAGGACAGAGACAAGAGAACTGCAAGGAGGTTGAGGCCAGGCCCTCGCGTCACGTACTTTTCCTCTTTGTTTAGTAAGGGGCACGGTCCTGCAGCGCTGGTCAGGTTAGCCTTGAGCTCCTGGGCTCAAGCAATCACTTGCCCTCAACCTTTCAGGTAGCTGCAGCTACAGGTGGGCGCTACTGTACCTGGCTCCGTATTTTCCATTTATTAAATTTTTAAAAATTTTTAAGTCTCTCATTAGTACGTGTCCGCAGTACAGAATGAGTACATTTACAACAGGAGTCTGTACATGCGCGTAATGCATCGGAATGCGTTCTTGTCTCCTTCCCCTCCCACCCACCCCCCGCTCCCTCAAATTCTTATTCCCCTCCCCATTTGCAGAATGTCTATTCTCATTTTTCGATGCTCTCTTTTTTTTTAGATCCCTTTGCCCTCCCTCCACACTCCATATTTTCCTTCTAATGGGGAAGATTTGGTACAACTATTTGATGAGGACTGCTTGCCAGGAGAGGAGGAAAAGTTAAAAGAGGGATAGAAGGCTGGGGATGTAGCTCAGCAGCACAAGCACCTGCCTGGTGAGTCTGAGGTCCTGAGTTTGATTCCTGGTACCAAAAAAAGGGGGATAGAAGAGAAGGAGCAAGACAGACAGACAGAAATAGATGGACAGAGAAGGGATAAGGGAGGGGAGGGGGCCAGGTAGAAGGAGACAGGTAGGGAGGGTTAGGAGGAGGGGAGGGGAGGGGAGGGGAGGGAAGAAGAAGAAGAGGAAGAGACAATGGAAATGGAAAAATAAAGGAGGAAAAAGAGGGGAAAGTATTATAGTTTGGATCTTAAAAGTCCCCAAAGGTGGCCTATTGCTGGAGACTACAAATTCACTCTGGCTAATTTTGCATACTTCCCTAAGGGATAAATGGAGATTTAGGATTATTGGTATTGAGATTTCCCATGAACAGTTTAGGGATGGACCATCCTCTCCCACCCACTAAAACTAAACTAAGACCACTAAGACTAAAAACACTCCAGGGCAAGATCCTTCTTAGCATGGGATCCTCTCGGCCCTCCCGAGTCATCCCAGGATTACCCACTGCCCAATGAGTCATCCACCTCCGAACCTCCAGCCGACCTTGAATCCTCCACTAACCCCTCCTACCACCGTGCACACCCAGTAAACCGTGGCTGGCTGCAGGCGTCTTTGGCTCTGCCAGCCTGAGGCACTGGCCTCCCAGCCCCCTTTCAGGTATGACTAAATTTGTCTCCGTTTCTTATTTCATCCTTGTGCGCACCCCTCGTACATGCAGTGGGGACCTTGGCCAGGTCCCCTCTAGCCTACGTGTCAGTCTTGGCCCCAGAGTTGTGCTATTAGGAGATAGCGCAATCTTTTGGAAGAAAGGCCCAGGGAGAGGTCCTCAGGTCATTTAGGGCAGTCCCTCAAAGGAGACTCCGGGGCCCCAGCGCCTTCCTCCCTTTCTCTTTGCTCCCTGCACTCATAGTGGTGGGGGAAGCCACAGCACATTCCCAGGCAGTAATGGCAACGAGACCGGCGCCAAGGTCTGGGGTCTTCAGCGCCAAGGAATGGCAGGGCAGAGGCAGTGGGACACACCAAAGCCCCTGCTCAGTGATGGTGGCGGCAGCATCTTCTCCAAGGTGATTTAGTGGCATAATTTTGACCAAAGCCCTGATGGCTGCTCTTGCCCGTTTTCTGAGCTGCCTCTCCAATCTTTCTGGGGATTCTAGGAGCTGCCCATTGTCTTTGACCCATTCTGTTTCTGTTCCAATAAACTGGGTCATTTTCGGTCACTTACAACTAAGATCTCTCTGCCTGATTATATCATACGTAATGCTTAGCACTTTATAAGGAGTTTTTGACCATCCAGAAACCTAGGAGGTAGATTTAGGTGATCATTCCAACTTCCCAAGGAGGAAACCAAAAGATAACTTGCTCGACATACAAAGCTGGTGGATAGCAGGGCTGGGCTCAAACCCAAGCCTATTTGCCTCCAAAGCACTAAACCACTATACTCTGCTGCCCTTTGCTTCAGTGAGCTCTGTTACCTCCATCAAATGACCATACTGCTCAGAAAGACTTTCTTCCTGTGCCCCAACACTGGGCCAGCACAGCAGCAAACACATCTCTGACTGTGCTCTCAGGAGCCCGTTTTGTAAACCTATTTACTCTGTTTCTGAGTTCCTGGAGAGTCTTACACCAATGTCTTCATCTACAAAATAACAGCCAAATGCCTATGTGACAAGCCAACTACCACGTGAGCATGCCATCTTGGAAGCTGTCCTCCAACTGCAGCCAAGCCTGCAGATGATTTGATGGCAACTTCATGAGACACTCCAAGCCACAGCCTCCTGGGCAAGCTACTCCAGAATTCCTAAACCACAGAAACCAAGACAATAAATGTCTAGTGCTGTGCTAAGCCCCAAATTTGGAGGAAATTTGTTAGATAGCAATAAACACAGTAAGATACAAGACAAACACACTCCCTGTCCTCATTCTGGCAGTAGATAACAACCTGTAATTGCACAAATGTAGAAACAACATGAGAAAAGTCATGTCCAGAAAACCTGTGCAAATGCTAGGATTTCCCACTAACACAGAACATGGTAAGATTTATTATATTACTATTTTGGTGTGAATGAAGTACCAACTTGAAGTCACCATCACCAAAAGCTACAGCATCTCTCCATGCCCTGAGAGACTGGCAATGGTGGTGACCTCTGGGACTGTAAGACTGGGTGGGTTCCTGTCAGAGTGGGTGCCATGGTAACCCAAACTTCCCACAAAGCATGGTGAAGGAAGAGCAGAAGCCCAGGACTTTACCAAAAATGCTGATCTGTACAAAGCACAGGACTTACGCACCTCCCCACCTTCCCCTGCAAACCTTGACTGGGTCCGTATTCAACACAGATCAAGTCCCTTGGGTCAGCATTCCCAGCCCTCCTTAACTAAGCTGCAGCTTATCTTTGGCACCCCTACTTACAGCCCATCTCTAGATAAATTGAAAGCACTGAGGTGCCCCAGTGTGTCGTACTTCTCCAGCCAAACCCTTTGTCTAGTCATTTTCTCCACTTGGAAGCCCATCCCTCTCCTCCACCTCACTCTATTCTTCCTGCACAACAAAGATGGTCATCAATGTACCAAACAGGGCTGGGAACATAGCTCAGTGGCACAGTGCCTGCCCGGCAAGCACAAGGCCGTGAGTTCAAGTCCCGATACCAGAAAAAAAAGTATGAAAGATTTGACACACAAATGTGTGAAACTGTCATTAACCCTTTCAGCTAGTACAGTATTTCCCTCCTCTGAATGCCTTGATTATGGTATTGGTCGAATGTAAGTCTTTTGCTTACTGTGTTGTAATTACATAAGGACATAGCTTCTTAGCCTTACCAGCTTCCTAGGGGCAGGAATGGGTTATTCATCATGCCATCATTTTCCTAAGTCCTCCCTGTTTCACTCTTTCTTCTTCCATTCAATGATCTCATGATTTACGATTTCATCTGCCCATCTACGTGGCTGGATGCCTCTAGCTCAAATCTCCCTTCTGAGCTCCAGACCGCTACTCTGTTGCTCCTGCCTATGTGACTCAGCCACATCCACCCAGCTATCCAGTTCTGTAAGTCAGACTGCGGGAGTCCACCTTGAAAGTTCCCACCTATCCATCCAACTCTATGTCTAATCCATCACTAAGTCCTGTAGCTTTACCTTGTAAGATATATTCAAATCCCACAGCTTTCCTCCCTCCCCCTCCACTTCCTTAACCCAAGCTACCTTCTCTCCCTTTGGCCACCAACTATTCAGTATCCTAAGTGGGCTCCTCACGTTCACACCAGCCTCAGATCTCCAATTCACTCTAGACCATGTGGTTAGAATGGCATTTGGACTTTTAACACTCATCTCTGGCCAGGTCATCCCTACAGGGTTAGCATTTTCATCAGCTTCCCTGTGTTTTTAGGATAAAGCCACATGTCCTTGTATAAACAGACCACAAAGCTCAGTATCTTCTGACCCCTACTTGCCTCTCCGGTCTTAGACGGCACTACCTTCTCCCTCACTCTCGACACTTCAATCACAGGGAACTATTTTCGGTTCCTTAACTGTGCTGTACACAGCCTCGGGCTTTTATACACGCCCATTGTTCTTCTCACCCTATCTCCCTCCTCTGCCTTATTAGGCATGTTCCTCCTCCTAGTCTCTGCTCAGTCCTCAGCTCCTCAGAGAAGCTTCCCGGATAGATCTCATCCTTCAGTGTCATGTTCTTACTATTCCCTGTATTTTCTTCTGCTTCTTAATTATACATTTGTATAATTATACATTTGTGTGTCTGAGGGCAGAAATGATGGCTGTGTTGCTCCAGCACATTGATAGCATGAGAATTGCTCAACAAAACTTGTTGAAAAAGAGAAATAAGGAAGGAAAGAGAGTGAGAAGGAGAAAAGGAAGGGAGAGGAAAAAAGAGAAAAAGATGAAACAAATCACTGACAAAATCTTGATAGACCTGAGCCTGGCAAAATATATTTAAGCCCTGATACATTTGATTTCCAATATCTTCAAGATGTGTTAAGTTGTTCTTTTTTGCGGGGGGAGGGATTGACAATGGATGCTGTATTACATAATATTATCTTCACATTTGTTACTCAGTTATCTCAAAAACAATAAAGGAAATACACAATTATAGAGAAGATAGCAGGGGATTAACAATGCATGCCGTATTACATAAAGTTATCTTCACATTTGTGTTAAATTGTTCTTGCAACCTAAAACGTTCATATTTTATACCAGTTAGGGTTTCACTTGGCTGCAGGTAATTGATCACAGTAATTAAATCCAGTGCTTAATAGGGTTTCTATTTTTCTCCCTTAATAATAGAAGTGTATTGTTTTTGTTTTGTTTTGGTACCCAGAATCAAACTCAAGACCTTGCACTTGCCAGGAAGACCCTTGTGCTGCTGAGCTACATACCCAACCCTTCCTCCATCGCTCTTAATGCCTGATTTTCTTCTGGAGAATTACATTTTGGCTGCTGCCCTTCCAGCATGGTGCTCACACTCCACGCAGGAGGGTGGAAGGACAAAGAGGAAAGAAAAAGCACATGTCATGAGACTCATCCTTTTTTACTAGAAAAACAATGGCTTTGCTGGAAGCACCACACATAGGAAACTTCCACTTACAGCTCCTTGAGAAACTCTGACACTTCAGCTTCAGGGGAGCCTGGAGAGATGCACGTGTTTCCATGGGCATAAGGCTGCCCCGACACAGCTGCGGCTCTGCGGATGGGCCTCGAGCGGAGATCTGGAGGCCAACTGGGGGTGTCTAACACACTGCTGCCACAAACAGGACACCAGCTGAACTCTAAAGTTTGTACTCAGAAGTTGAGATAGACAAGGGGTTTTTTCAAGTTTGAATTTGCTGTTATGGTACGTGTCTAGATGCACCCCCCCCCAAAGCCTGGCACGGTCTTGGGGCGGCGTCTAGAGTCTTTAATTGACTCATGGTCCAATGCTGGGATTATGGATGTGAGTGCTGCACCTACCCTGGGGCGGGCAGCCTGCGTACAACGTACAACGTAAGGGAGGGAGAGAGGCTGCTCGCTGCTGCCCCTCTCTTTTTGCTCTTCTTCCTTTTGCTGTCTCTGCCCTGAACTGCTGCCCTCTGCCCTGCGCCACTCTGCCTTGGAGCCAGCCAGGTATGGACTGAAAGCTCCACAAACTGAGCTAGATAAACATTTCCTTTCTTAATTCTAGGCATTAGGTATTTTATCTCAGCAATGAGAGAAAAGTAACTAACACATTGTTGTGGGGTTTTTTCTGTTTGTTTTTGCTTTTTGTAGAGTTGTTTTGTTTTGTACTGAGAGTATATACAGGGCCCTTACACTGAGCTACACCCCCAGCTCTGTTATTTTTTGAGACAGAGTCATGTTAAATCACTAAGTTCCCCAGGCTGGCTTCAAATTGTGATCCTCCTGCCACAGCCTCCCAGGATGCCAGCATTACGGATGTGCTCAGTGTCAAGTTTGCGTTTCTGAGCACAAAGATTCAGGCTCTGCATATAGAGTACTAAGCCATGAAAACTAAAGGTAAAAAAATGTCCTAAACATGATTGCTTTATTTACTGTCTTAGTTACTTTTTTCTTGTTGCTAAGACAAAATACATGACACCCAAAGGTAAAGGAAGAAAGATTTATTTTGACTCAGTTTTTAGAAGTTTCAGTCAATAGTCAGCTGAGGCAGGGTGGCACGACACAGGGACATCACAGAGAAGAAACCGGTCATGGCAGGCAGAAAGCGAGATGCAGCGAGCAACAACAGCAGCCTTCCTTCCGTCCCTTATTGTGTCTAGCAGATACGAACTTAGGGCAGTCAGCTTTCAGGCCAAGGATGGGCCTTCCCATTACCCACACCTAGACCTGTGCCTAACCAGCAATCCCAGCATCACACACTTAATCTTAGCATCACCCAGTCTAGATCCAGCCCCTCTGAAGAGCTCTGCCTGTGACCACAGGCTTTCGGAGGATATGTCACTATATGCACTGGGGCCGGTCCTAAGGCATGCTCCCACCGGTGCTTCCCTCCACTCGTGTGCTTTCCTGCACATTCCTCATGCAGACAGTTGGTCAGGTAGAGAGGAGCGACTGAGATTCTCCACACATTCCACACATCAAATGGAACAGCCAACTTTTCTATGAACTAGGAAATCAGAAGAGAATTAAGAATATAAGGGGTGGCTAAAGGGTATCTCAGTGGTAGAGCACTTACCTCCAATGCACAAGGTCCTGGGTTTGATCCTGAGCACCCCCACACACACACACAGAAGTACAAGGATGGGCACAGTGGTGCATGCCTGTTACTGCAACAATTCAGGATGCTGAGGCAAGAGAATTACAAGTTTGATGCCAGCCTGGGCAATGTAGTGAGACCCTGTCTAAAAATAAAGTAAAATTGGGCTAAGGATGAAGCTCAGTGCTCCCTGGGTTCAATGTCCAGTACCTCAAAAGAGGGAGAGGGGGAAAGAATGAGGAGGAGAGAGGGGAGAAGAAGGAGAAGGGGGAGGGGCAGGGGAAAGAGAAGGGCAGGGGACCAGACGGAAGAGGGACAGGAGAGGGAGGAGGGGGTTTCCTCAACAAAGAAATGACAAATCTGATAACTCAGAGGCAAGAGCAGATGTATTGGTTAGTGCTAGAGGTCCTGCTGATGGTACTCTACCTTGTAAGGACAGGACAGAGATGCTAGATGAAACTTTGGAGGATACAAGGATACTGTGGTTAAGAAAAACTAAATGAATCCCTATTGTCAATAACTGATTAACAAAGTTATGACGAGATCCTCGGTCTTTAGAGTCTTGAATACATTCATCACCCAAGTAAAACCCTCAAGAACTGGATGGAGCCCAACTCCTGACCAAGGCCACTCTTCCCTTTGTGTTTGGTTGTGGCTACTGCTGCTTTTTATGTTTTTTGTTTGTTTTGTTTGTCTTTTTGAGACAGGTTGTCACTATGCAGTTCAGGCAGGCCTTGTAGTCCAGGCTGTTCTTGAACTCCCAATAATCCTCCTGCCTCAGCCTCCCAAGTGCTGGGGTGCGCCACCACATGTAGCTCTGATTTGTATGTTTGTTTACAATTCACTTAACATATATAACAACATGCCATTCAAAACTTATCCCTGATTCTCAAACTTGCTGTGTTATTCTTCCTCTGTCATCAAGCACATATTAGTTAACACCTGGCTAAAAATTCCCCTCCATTCTGCCTGGATGATGTGCCCAGTGTGCTTCCCCCAGCCCTGCCCTCCTCCCATGACAGTCCCCCTCCGGCAACGCCTCCCTGCACACCTGTGTGCTGGGCTGGATTTGCTAGCTGATGGTTCTAAGACTCTGATATCATATAAGAGGTTATGTCTCTCAACCATCTTTATAAAACAAAAGGCAGTATTACTGCTGGGTTAAAAATTTGGAAAGATAATATCTGGGTCACTATTGGACCTGTGTGTCCCTGGAAAATTATTTAACATCATTGAACCTCAGGTTCTTTGTAAATATACTAAGGATATCTACTTTATTTATAAGGATCACAAGACTTAAATGAGATAATGAACTACAAAGCACTGAGTGAAATAAAGTCTCACACTGGTATAAAGTCCAGGATCAATATGTATTTATCATTATTACTTGATTTGTTTCCAGTCTTCCTTCTATAAAGAAAGCCTAGCCCACGTCATTGGTCAGACCTAGGTTCAAATCTTAACTCTTCCACTGATCAAATATACAACTTTAAGCAACTCCCATGATATCACTTAACTTCCTGGAAGAAAGTCTGACTGTGGGTCACACCCAAAATGTATTGAATAAATAAGATACAGTTTCTTTATGGATAAGGAATGTCATCTCACCTGATTTTTACAAGAGTTAAACAAAATATCTGCTATGATCCCCATCTTTGACTTAAATGATGAACTAGTTGCCTTGGAAGGGAGTGGATTCATTAGATCTTGAAACAAGAGTCTTTAACGTATGTTATGTCTTCTTACTTATCCGTATTTCTTCATTTAGGTCTGGTATGGCTGTGTCTAGATGCCCCACAAAGCCTCAGCAGTCATGGATGGGCCTTTTCCAGAGAGGGGTAAATCTAGAGAGTGTGGCACCGAGACTGATTCGTGGTACAATGCTAAGATCCGCAGCACTAAGATTAAGGATGTGAGTGATACCCACCTAAATAAGGGAGAGAGGACAAAAAGAGCCGCAGTTCTCTTGTTGCTTTGTTACCTTCTGCCCACCATGAACTGTTTCTCTTCTGCAATGTCCGTCTGCCACGCCACCCTGCCTTAGAGCCAGCCAATTATAGACCTCTACAAACTGTAAGCTAAATAAGCCTTTCCTCCCTTAACTTGTGGGTGTTGGGTATTTTGTTTCAGCAACAACAAAAATTAAAACAAAATTTGGTACCAAGACTGGGGTCATTGCTGTGACTATACCTGACCATGTGGCTTAAGAGCTTTTGGAGTTGGCTTATGAGAAGAGGAAGGGTTAGGAAAGGTTTGAAGATGGTGGCTGAAAAAGTAGAACTGGGACACATTAGGCCGTGCTTGGTGGGAGATTCTGGTCAGAGCTCAGAAGACCAGAAGGCTGATAGAAATTCTGCCAGTAAGAACCAGGTTCAGGAGGTTTCTGCTGAGAAGAAGGACTGCATTGGCTGTTGGAAGTTCAGATGATGTGTATTATGCCTTGGCAGAAAGTTTGTCTACATTTTGCTCATGTTCAGAGACTTTGCCTCAGACTGAGACTAAAGATGGTGAACTAATTAATCTGGCAGGAAAAATTTTAATGTGGAGGTGATGGTAGCTACTGCTGGGGACCTATAGCCAGATTTATGTAGAAAATCAAGAGCAGAGAGTCCATCAGAGTGATTTAAAATGTTTTAAGTTTGGCCAGAATAAAAACCCCAGTAAAGTTATAGACTGCAAAGATGGAGCAGAGGAGATCTTGATTGCTAAAAAGAAACAGAAAAATTTAAAAATATTAATTTAAAGGCATCACAAAGAACAGCAAGGCTCCACTTTTTACAATCTCAAAAATAGAAACGTTAAAGACTTTGCTTTATTCTTTATTTTAAAGATAAAAGGACCAAAACCTATTAACAAAATAGAACAACATAAAAACAATAAAAGCAGTACAGAATTTCAGACAAGGTGATAGGAAATTAACAACCAATGTTGTATTACATAGTGTTGTCTGCTAATTGGTTACACAGATAAACAAATATAAATGTGTAAGACTGATCAAACAGGCTGCGGATATAGCTCAGTGGTGCAGTGCCTGCCTGGCAAGTGCAACATTCTCAGTTTGATTCCTGGTACACACACATACACGAAAGATTGATCAAACAATTAAACATTAACTATTCCTTTCAAGAAAGCAATAGAAATCAGTAGTACAATTATCTTAGCTATTCTGTGTGTGTGTCTGTATTCATATTTTTCCTTTCTTTCTTTCTTTTCTCTTCCCTCATCCCAGTCATTCTTTCCTTTTGAGTAGTTCCTTTTCCTTTGAAATATCTATTGTACCTTTTAGATTTTATTTATTCTTTCAGGTTCTTACACTAGGGAGACAATACGATATTTACTCATGTGAGTCTGATTTATTTCACTTATGAGTATGGTCTCTAGTTACAGACATTTGCCTATAAAATCCTTCTTGAGTTTATCTTTCTTTATAGCTGAGAAATATTCCATTATATAAAAATACCACATCTTTTTTATCCATTCCTCAGTTAATGGGCATTTAGATTGTTTCCACAATTTAGCTATTACAAATTGTGCTGCTGTAAACATAGGTGCACATATATCACTGTGGTATGATGTTTTTAGTTCTTCTGGAAAAATACTCAAAAGGGAAACAGCTGGGCTGAATGGGACCTCTAGTCCTAGTTTACTGAGGAATCTCCAGACTGATCTCCACAGTGGCTGCACCAGTCTACACTCCCATCAGCAGTGGAGAGGTGTTCCTTTTCCCCCACAGCCTCGCCAGCACTTGTTATTGGTTGATTTCTTGATGCTAGCCATTCTCTCTGGGATGACATGGAATCTCAGTGCTGTTTTAATTTGCATTTCTCAAATGACCAATGATGTTGAACATTTTTTCATGTATTTATTTGCCATTTGTATTTCTTTATCTGAGAAGTGTGTATTCATCTCAGATGCCCATTTTTGGATTGAGTCTTTGAATTTTGGGGGCCTGATATTTTTTAGTTCTTTATATGTTCTAGATAAAAGTCCTTTGTCCAAGTGGCATTGGCTAAAATTTTTTAAGACTTTGTTTTAAAAAAGAAAAAGACGGGGGCTGGGGATATAGCTCAGTGGAATAAGCGCTTGCCTAGCAAGCGCAGGATCCTGAGTTCGATCCCCAGTACCGCCAAAAAAAAAAAAAAAAAAAAAAAAAAAAAAAAAAAAGAAAAAGTCCTGGAGGATCACATTCCAGAATGACAGCAGCCTAGAAAAGTTATTCCTTGAAATTTAGTTCAGAGGCACTGGACCCCTATAGCAAAAAAAAAAAAAAAAAAAAAAAAAAAACACCAAACCTGTAGCTATTGCTCCAGCTGGCAGCAGATTTTGGTGTCATCAGTGTGTGCTGGTTTTAAATACATGCAAAATGAGAGAGTTGCAGAGTCAAAAAGGCTACACCGATTTCCAAAAATGGCCTGGGAGACCAGGTAGTGTGCCCCCAAAAAGGCAGTGTGTAAAACTGTGAGTAGACAGCCAACATGCAGTAGAGACCCCAAAAGTTTAGAGAAACTAGAAATATAGATCATTTTTAAAAAGAAAACTTCAAGGAAGGAGCAGAACCAGCCAAAGAAAAGAGCCATGAGGGCTACCACCACTGACAGTGCCAGAATGGCAAAGCCTCCCAAGCCCTTTGGAGTTCACAACTCGCCACAGATGGCCAGGGATGCTAAAAGTGAAACTGTAAGACTTAATGTTTGCCCTACTGGATTCTGGTCTTGCTTTGTTCCTATTCCTTGCTATCCCTGTTTATAACTTTTAAAATAAGAATGTCTATCTTGTGCCTTGAAATATTAAAAGTGTTTAACTTTCTTTCCACTTTCTTATCTTAGCTCACAGCTGAGAGTTTGCCTTAAATCTCAAGAAACTTTAGGCTTAGACTTTTCCACATTGTTAAAACTGTTAAGACTGACAACTCTGAGATAGACCATATGTACATGAATTTTGGGGGCCAGGGGTAGAACACTATGGCTTGTGTCTACATGTCCCCCCAAAGCCTCAGCAGTCATTGGTGTGCCTTTCTCAGGGTGGCTGGATCTAGAGTGCGCGACACTGAGATTCATGGTGCAATGGTACCATCAAGGGTGTTCATTAAGGATGTGAGCTCCCCGTCTAAGGGAGGGCAGCCTACATAAGATATAAAAGACAAAAAGATCTGTGGTTCCTTCATCACTTTGCTATCTTCTGCCCACCATAAACTGTTTCTCTCCTGCGATGCCTGTCTGCCATTCTACCCTGCCCTAGAGCCAGCCAATTATAGACTGAAACCTCTACAAACTGTAAGCTAAACAAACCTGTCCTTCCTTAACTTCTGGGTGTTGGGTATTTTGTCTCACAACAACAACAAGAAATAACTAAGACAACATCTCTCTGGATCTTGAGGGAGCACACAGAGAAGATGTATAATCCCCTGTCTCCATCTGAGTTCTAGTTCAACTGAGAAAGAAGACAATTTAATAGGGGTCAAATATCCTCTTTATTAAACTGACTTGGAGACTGTGGCTTCTAAAGGGCACAAGTCTTCATACACAGTCCCTTGTGGGGCAGACCTATGCCCTCTGGAGTGCTGGGCCGCTGAGGGGCCTTTGCCCACTGAATGAGATTTGCCCCTGGATGAGCAGAAAAAATAGTAGTAGTGGACAAGGTAGACACGTCCCCTTCCCCTTCCGTGCAGGCAGCCCACTCCTTCTCCCCAGGGGAGGAGTAAAGGGAAGACAGGGGCCAGATGAAAACGCCAGTGTGTGACTTACTAGGGTGTGGTCTTGAGCAAATTTTTTACCCTTCCCTGCCCATCGTCAGCCTCCCCCTTCCTCCCTCCCTCTCTCCCTCTTCCCCTCTCCATCTTTCTCTTTTCCTTCTTGTTTAATTTAAAGTATATAGCATGATATTTTGATACGCTTATTTGTAATGTACACAATGAAATGATTACTATAATCAAGCTGTCTTAATGGCTTTTTTATCACTGGGACAAAATACCAACACCCACCAACTAAAGGAGTGAGGATTGCTTCGGCTCATGTTTTCAGTCCATAGTTGACCTGCTCCAGGGCAGAACAGCTTTGTGGAAGCCTCTGGGAAAGAAGGCTGCTCACTTCAGGGTGACCAGGAAATAGAAGGGAGGAGCTGGGGCAGGAGATGCAGCCTTCCAGGTCATGCCCAGTGACCCACCTCTTCCAGCCCGGCCTCATTTTCCACAAGCCCGCCGGTGAGCACGGGAGGCTCTTGGCAGACCTCCGGTTCTAAACCACAACACAAACAAATCGATGCACCTATAATTTCAGTTACTTTTCCTTTTTGGTGAAGTAAGTGAGCCTAAAATCTACTCTTTGGAGTGTTTGTTCTTTTTTTTTTTTTTTTTTTTTGGCGGTACTGGGGATTGAACTCAGGACCCTGTGCCTGCTAGGCAGGTGCTTATTCCACTGAGCTATATCCCCAGCCCTACTCTTTGGAAAGTACCAGTACACAATGCAGTGTTAACTACATGCTTCACATTGTGCTCAGGATCCCTAGACTCACTCATCCTATTTAACTACAACACTGTTTCGTGTGTATGTGTTTTGTTAGTTTGTTGGGGTTCTAAGGACCAAACCCAGGGACACTGATGAGCTACATCACCTGTCCATTTATTTATTTATTTAGAAACACATCTCATTAAGTTACCTATGCCGGCTTCAATCTTGTGATTCTCTTGCCTCAATCTTCTGAACAGCTGGAAATACAAGCAAATGCCAACATGCCCAGCTGCTTGTTTCTAATTTTGTTTGTCTCTCTTTTGAGACAGGGTCTTGCTAGGTATTCCAGTCATCCTTGAATTCAGCATGCAGTCTAGGCTGGTCTCGAACTCATGGTGATCCTCCTGCTTCAGCCTCCCAAATGCTGGGATTACAGGTGTGGACCACAACACCTAGCTCTGTTTCTGTTTTTGAGACAGTCTCACTGTGTTGTCCAGGCTGGTCTAGAATTTGTGGGCTCAAACAATTCTCTTGCTTCAGCCTCCTACCTAACTGGGACTAAAAGTACACACCATCCCGCCCTGGTTGTAATTGTAACTTTGTACACTCTGTGAGCCTCTGTCTCATCATCTGTAAAATGCCAGTAAAGACAGGGCTTCCTTCACAGAGTAGTTGTGAGAATTAAATGAAAGAAGGTCTATAAAGTGCTTAAAATAGTAAAGGGTAAGTACAAAACAAATATGAGTTTTATTATTATGAAGTCAATGACTGTCATATAAAAAACTACAGGTTCTTAAGAGACTTTTTAAAGGCTCTTTAAAAGGTAAAATAAAACACTATGATCACCAAGAGTTGCAAATCACTTGTTTTACTAGAACTCAAAACAAAAAATAATCATAGTCTAGTATTTTGTTGTTCTTGTTATTGTTTAGAATTTTTATTTTTGTGGACATGTGTTGGCGGTACATAATGATTATACTTTTCATGAGGTGTTCGTACATGTACAAAACACAATTCAATTCCTTTTTCACCTCATTCTCCTACTTTCCCTTCTTCTTCCATTTCTTGGTCCTCTTCTCTTTTCCTATTTCCTATAACCTTTTATTTTGCTCTTTAATTATTTATGCCTTCAGTCTCTCATGTAAGATGATGAGATATTTAAGCTTGTGCATCTGATTTATTTCATTTAACATTATGGTCACAAGAGGCATCCATTTTCCCACAAGTGAATCCATTTTATCCTTTTTATGGCAGAGTAGTACTCCATTGCATGTAAGTGCCACATTTCTTGATTCATTTATCAATGAACATCTAGGCCTCTTTCAAGATTTGGCTATCATGAATTGTGTTGCTATAAACATAGCTACACATGCATTACTATAATATGATGTCTTTAACACTTCCAGGAAGATCCTAGGGGAACAGCTGGGTCAGATGAATTCTTAGTTTTAGTTTTTTTAAGAATCTTCATACTGATATCCACTGTGGTTACACTAGCTTACATTTCCACCAGCTATATAGAAGGGTTCATTTTTCCCCACAGCCTCATCAGTACTTATTATTTGCTTTCTTGATGATAGCTATTTTTTTCTGAAAGTTTATCAGATTGTCCCTTTTATACCAATATTCGAACAGTTTTTTATCTTGAGTGGATGTTAGATTTTGTCAAAGCTTTTTTCTGCATCTGATCATGAGATATTTTTTGTCTTGCTTCTGTTCGTGTGTGTCTATTAATTTGGCATATGTACATTTCTTAATTGGCATATGTTGAACCATCCCTGCATCCTTGGGATGAAGCCTGCTTTGTACTTATGTGTGATCTTTTTTTTTTTTTTTTTTTTTTTGAGACAGGGTCTCACTATGCAATTCAGGCTGAATTTGAACTCATTTTGTAGCCCAAGCTGGCCTCAAACTCACAACAATCCTCCTGCCTCAGCCTCCTGAGTACTGGGATTATAGGCGTGCACCACCATGCCTACCTTGTGTGATCTTTTTGATGATTTGCTGTGTTCTGTTTGCCAGTATCTCATAGAGTATTTCTGTGTCTATGTTCACTAAAGAGACTGATTTGTAATTCTTTTTTGTAGCTGGGTCATCTTCTGGTTCTGGAACCAGGGTAATGCTCGCTTCCAGGAATGATGGTGGGAGTACTCCTTCCCTTTCAATTTCATTAGAGTTGAATCCTTTATATATTCTGGGTATTAGTTATCTGTCTGAGAAATAGCTGGGAAAGTTTTTACCATTCTATAAGTTCTCTTTTCACTCTGTTGGTTTTTTTGCTGTACAGTAGCTTTTTAATTTGATAGGATCCCACTTGTTGATTCTCAGTACTATTTCTTGTGCAATTTAGGTTCTGTTCAGAAAGTCCCTACTTATGCCTCTGACTTCAAGAATTTTACCTATTTTATCTTCCAGCAGGTTAAGTGTTTCTGTTTTAAATTTTATTTCTTTGATCCATCTTGATTTTAGTTTAGTGCATGGTGATAAATGCGGGTCTAGCTTCAATCTTCTGCATGTGGAGAGCCAATTTTCCCAGAACCACTTATTAAAGAGGTTATCTTTCCTCCAGTGCATGTTTTTGGCCCCTGTGTCAAAGATCAAATAGCGAATGTGCTTGGTATTATTTTTGCATCCTCTATTCTGGTCCACTGATCTCCTGTAGGACCCCTAAAGTAAAAGACCCAATCGAGAAAACAAAAATGGGTGAGTGACGTGAATAGATACTGCCCAGAGGACAAAGTACTCGGTAATATGTGCTCAGTAATATGTGAAAAAATGTTCAGAGCCAGGCGTGGTGGCACATGCCCGTCATCACAGCCCTCGGGAGGCTGAGGCAGGAGGATTGTTGTGAGTTTGAGGCCAGCCTGGGCTACAAAGTGAGCTCAAGGCCAGCCTGAACTGCAGAGTGAGACCCTGTCTCAAAACAACCAAAAAAAGAAAAAATGTTCAGTATTTCTGACCATTAGAGAAATGCACATTAAAACAATACTGAGATTCCATCTTACCACAAAAAAAATGACCATAATCAATAAGTCAAATAACAACAAATGCTTGTGAGGCTGAAGGAGAAAAAAACCCTTTACATTATTGGTGGGAGTGTAAACTAGTACAGCTAGTATGGAAATAAGTTTGGAGAGTCCTCAAAAACTGAAACTAAAAGAATTCCATCTGAGCCAGCTGTTCTCTTTGTAGGTTCAGAATCTTTCGGAAAGAGTTAAAGACGTCATACAACAGCGATGAGATAAACAACTTAAGGAGGAAAGACTGAATTTGGCTCATGATTTTGGAGCTTTCAGTCCGTGACCACTTGACCCTCTTGGGCCTCTGCAGAGGCAGCATAGCACGTCAAGAATTGTGTGGCAGAGGAAATCTGTTCACCTCCTGCTAATCAGGAAGCAAAGGAAAGAGACAAGAAAAGGCTGCGGTCCCAAACTCCCCTTCGCGGCACTGCCCCTTGACCTGCCTTCCTCCCAGAAGCCTCTGCCTCCTCTTAACTCCACCGTCTCCCTCCCAGCAGCTCTGCAGTGTGCAGCACAAGGAACACAGAGCCACCGCATCCTGCCCGGCGTCCCACAGAACTACATTTCTCATGTTGCTGAAGTGAAGTATATTTTGTTCCCCAAATCCCATTATGCACAACTTTCATGCCTTGGTCTTTTTAGACTACCGTTCTCACGTGTGGACAGCTGTGAGGACACTTTCAAAGAGAAAAATCTTCATGAGATTTAAAAAAATATTCTTTTGTCAGTGCTTCTGCAGAGATCAAAGGCCATGGCTGGTTTGGGGCTTGTGACATGAATGCAAACCTTGGTTTGCTAACCAAGGAAGGTTGGCAGTTAGCCGCACAACCCAAGGGAGATTCCCGGCCATAGGTATGTGTTATGAGGGCAGCAGGTATTCAAGAAAGAAAGCTGAGAGAGACCAACTTAGAGGGGACTGAAAATATTTTCTAATTTTTCCTGTTTGAAAATATTTTACTCTATCGCCATACCACCCTGAACTCGCCTGATCTCATCTGATCTCTGATCTCAGAAGCTAAGCAAGGCCGGGCCTGGTTAGTACTTGGATGGGAAAATATTTAATAATCACATGAAATTTAGCTGGATTGTGGATTCCTAAGTCAGGATAGAGACCTGACTGGACAGATCTATCCTTTCCAGACAGACATGCACAAGATGGTGGTTGTATGTGCAGGCTCTGCAGTTAAATAGGAAAATGTTCAAACCCTGCTGTTACCCCTCCTTTGTTACATGGCCTTGGTACTCAACTGTCAGTATCCCTGTGCATAAAAATAAGATAACTATTTATAAAAATAAGATGCCTATTTTATGGGGCTATGAACAGATTTAAATAAAGCAGTGTGTGTAAAACCCTCAGTACAATGCCCTGCATACATCAGTGGTCACTAAATAAAAAGCTATCAATATTAATATGTACAATAATAACAGCAGCAAATGTGTTTCATATGGAGTACTTCGGGGCTTATTCTTGGAGACATATGCAAGTGCTATTATTTTCTCCATCATTATAAGCCAAGCAAATCGGACTCTAGAAATTCAGTCTAAGAACAAACCACCTGGAAGTTGTTACCAATTCCCTTTCTTCTCAGCTACACACTGGCAGGAAACTATCTCAAGTCACAGTATGTACCCCGTAAAAACTTACACTTTAGCTGTCTTACGTTTTTCTTATGTTGAACCATGCTTCCCTCTGACAGCCATCACAACCTGAGGGCACCTAGAATTCCATCAAGTAGAACTGGGCATGGTGGCACATTCCTGTAATCCCAGCACTAGGGAGGCTGAGGCAGGAGGATCGTTGCAAGTTCCAGACCAGCCTGGGCTACAAATTGCGCTCAAGGCCAGCCTGGACTGCATAGTGAGGACCCTGTCCCAAAAAAGAAGAAGAAGAAAAAAAAAGCTATCAAGTAGTCAATGGGGACAAAGAGAGAACAAATAGTGAATCTCACCCATAAACCAAAATTTCAATTTGACTCAGCAGTTTCAACTACCATGCTTCCCATTCACTTTTCCATCTCTACTAAGAAAGTTACTTCAAGCTCATCTGATGCTTTTGTAGCCCACAGATTCCTGGCTGCAGTGGGTCTGTAGGAAGAAGCTTGGAAGAAAGAGCCCTTCTTCAGGACCCCACGTTGGAAAGTGGGACCAACTTGGCAAGTGGGCAGCGGGCTGGGTCTTGGCTGTGGCTAGCGCCTCAACTTCGTGCCTTGGTGCAATTCACAGACTCTCCAACTGTACATAGCAGCCCTGTTTAGTGTACTTTTTAATATTATCTCTTCACCTTTCTTCTACCTCATCAAAGATGAAAGCAATTTTGCTCCAGAAGTCATGGAAGAGGACAGAAAGAGAATGACAGGGAAGAGACCTCGGAATAGACCAGCTGACTGTGTGCAGCTCTCCACAGTAGCTGCTCCATTTTAATTGTCTCATTCTAAACCTACAACCTCAGCTGAAAAACTAGAGTATACTGACGCAGATTCAACCACAAACTATCCAAACCAATGTTGGAGAACATGCCTCAACTGTGATCTGAGAGACAGTACTATTTTGGGTCACCATTATTATCACCAGCTTCTAACACGGTGCTTGTTAATTAAAAAAAAAAAAGACTCAATAAATACTTATTGCTGGATTGATCTTCTTTAATAGGGGACTAACAAAACCTATTGCTATTTTTTCACAGCAACGAGAGCATTAAAGTTACAGCTTAGACACAAAAAAATGTTTCAAACATTTCTTTTAAATGCATAGGTATTGGGCCGGGGATATAGTTCAGCAGCATACGTGCTTGCCTAGTAAGCTGGAGGTCATGAGTTTGATTCCCAGTACCCCCAGCCCCCAAAATTGCATAGGTATGAACAAATCATGTGTGGTAGTTAAGAATATGCATGTTAGAGTCTCGGATTTCCAGCTACTAAGCTAGGGACATTGTATAAAGTGACAAGCTGTCAAAGTTTCTTCATCTTTCAAATGGGGCAAAGAATCCCCACCCAGAAGGATTGTTGAAAGGATTGAGTGACAATACATGTAAAATGCATTTACCACTGTTACAGGCATATAGTTAACAATAAATGATGACTAATGTTTCCATGCCTTCAAGATGGGGGAAAAGTTTCAAGAAAAAAAGGAAAAAATCACGTAAATGTGGAAAAATCTTCACAGCTGATGATTCCAGGTAATGTGCATATAGAAGTGTATTATTTTGTCCTTCTTTTTATACACATTTGAAACTTTTCATAAATGTTGTTAAGTTGAAAAGCAGGAAATCACTGGGTGTGCTGGCACATGCAAGTAATTCCAGCACTTGGGAGGCTGAGGCAGGAGGATCATTGTGAGTTCAAGACCAGCCTGGGCTACAAAGAGAGCTCAAGATCAGCCTGAACTGCATAGCGAGACCCTGCCTAAAAAAAAAACAATAAGAGAAGGAAATCACTATTCCCTCAAAACCAAACATTCAGTCACGACTTCACCTGTGTATTTCTGGACAAATATTGACCAAACACTGTGTGCTATCACCATGAAGGATGCTCTCTGGTCACACAGAACAGGAGAGGAGCAGGTTGGATATGCACCCAATCTCTCTACACAGATACACAAGGAATCTGTCCCAGGGCTGCCTCTGGGGTGGAAATGAGAGACTAGATGACAGAGGCTGCAGGGAAACTCAATTTTCACTATATCCCCACCTCCCCTTTCTTATTGGAAGGACGGTTTTTACGTAATTAGTTAGTCAGAGAAAGGGTCTTGCTATGAAATCTAGATTGGCCTTGAACTTGCATTGTAACCCAGTCTGCCCTGGAACTTGTGGCCCTCCTGCTTCAGCCTCCCTAGCTCTGGGATTACAGACTGTACCACACACCTACGTTTATTACTTTTACATACAAAACCTCAGCCAAAAAAAAAGTTTAACCCAGTTTAGTGGCAAGTTCCTTAGCCTTTGGCTTTTCCAGCTTGGCAGTTTGAGACAGAGATTTTGAACTCAGACACTACCTCCCCAGTGACAGCAAATCATACTGTATCTCCTGTTGTAACTGGTCCTGATAGTTTCCACCAGCTTGGCCAGAGTCCCTTTATCCTCTACATAACCTGGGTGACAGCAGTAGGAGTGCATGTCCTCCTGGACATCCCAGCCTGTCCTTCCCCTTGACAATGTGATAGAGAAGCTCATCTTCTGACGCAGGACAGGCAGATAAACAGCCAGCTCAATAGGGTCCATGTTCTGTGCAGTCACCACCCACTGAACCTTCTCCCTGTCCACCAAGATGGCATGGGAAGAGGAAGGACGGGTGGTCTCTTAATGGGGACATGCAGTTTGCTGGCAGCTTTCTTTCTTTTCTTTTTTTTTTTTTTGTCTTTTTGAGATAAGATTTTGTTATGCATTTCAGGCTGCCTTGAACTCACTTTGTAACCCAGGCTGGCCTTGAACTCTCAGCAATTCTCCTGCCTCAGCCTCCCAAGTGCTGGGATTACGGGATTACAGGCATGTGTCTCCACACCCGGCTGATGGCAGCTTTCTATTCAGCCAGGACCAATAATCTGTTTCTCCTCTTGCTGTGGCAGTAGTTTGTACTCATGAGCCACTTAGGCAGTTGGGTAGCTGTTGGCAGTACACGGACTAAATGAACTGGCTTACCACAGGAGATACTTCTAAGGCAATTGCACAGGAGAGACCCTTGCTGCCTCCACTGACTGTAGGGGACCATTTGACAAAGCAGGCAAGATCCCTTTTGGGCTGGATGCCCTGTTCAATGCCAAAAAATCTTAGGCCTTTTCTCAAACAGGAAATGTATTGCTTTTTTGGACTTTTTTTTTTAATGATTACAGGGCTTAGGCCACCTTCTCTCTCTTGACCTTCTTTCCCGTCAGCATTTCAGGCAGCTACAGGAGAGTGATAGATTGATCTTCTGTAACGTTGGTGAATTTTCTATTAAAGACAAATTGCTGCAAGGAAAAAACAATCTCCTCTCGGAAAGAAAATCTATCTAAACTACACATTATAAACACACACTCGTGGGCACACATACACATTTGCACACCCACACAGCACTGGGTTATACAGCAATAGTGCCGAGGCCAGGTTGCTGGCAGATTTCAGCGCCCCCCCACCGCCAAAAGCTTCCCGAATGATTATTTGATCTCTTCTCTCCTTACGCCTTCCAGCAGCACAGCCCTGCAGAAGTCCCAAGAGGACGGCTTCCAGGGAGAACACTTGAGCTCTGAGAGTCTTTAAGGCCATGGCTCCTGAAGAGCGCCTGAGAAAGCGTGAGGGTGTGTATGGGTGGTTAGCTTCTGGAGGGCTTCCCAGGGCGGATGCAAGGCTTTGGAAGGCCCTTGAGAGGGCTTACTCTGGGCTTGGGCAGGGGGTTTAGAGCTAAGCAGAGATGATGCCTACGGCTTGTGGGAAAGGAGGGGCCTTATAGGTGCCACATCTTTAGGAACTGAAATTCGGCTTGCTACAAGATATGTGAGACTTACTAAAGCAGAGATATGGGCGCAGATGAAAGAGTTTGCTCAGTGGACCTTCCCAGTGGCCTCTCATTACCTCCCTCTGCCCTGTCTTGTTCAACCTATCATCTGATTACAATTTGCTTGAAGTTTTTCATTGTAACGTGCAAGATTACGGTTGACAATATGCAAGCAGTGCATTTTGGTAGATCACAGGATTGTGGGTTACATTTTTATTCTTTCTTGTTTCTAAATATTCTCCAGTAAACATGTTTACTTTTGTTGTAAAGAAAGGCACAGTATAATCTTTTTCAGTGTTTGCATGCAATTTTGATACCAAGAAATTAGAAACTACAACTTTTGTGGGGGCTTTGACACCAGAAGCACAGGGTTTAGGGCAGGTACACGTGCTGTCAAGGCTTTTCTTATCTATCTTTTTTTTTTGTCTTTTTTGAGACAGGGTCTCCCTATGCAGTGCAGGCTGGCTTTGAACTCTCTTTGTAGCCCGGGCTGGTCTCAAACTCACGAGGATTCTCCTGCCTCAGCCTCCCAAGTGCTGGGATGACAGGTGTGCGCCACCACACCCAATACCAAGGCTTGGACTCTATGTCTGTAGACGTTTTTCCTCCCATGTTCTTTAAGGGTCAAAGATTTAACTTTTACTCTCTATTCCCCAGCCCCGCATTCCCCACCCCCATCTCATTCCCCCAACACCTGCAAGCTGGGGCACGCTCTTGAACCATATTCTTCACTTCAGCTGTCTTTATAAATTAACTTTCTAAACTGGGAAAGCAATACTCCACACCGCTAAGCAGAAGCAGTTTCACTAACACAGATGGAAACAGAGAAATGGGACCACAGTCACTAGATGATTTGCATACTGCTAGACACTGAAAGACCAAGGCCTCTAGAACTCAGGCAAGGAGTTTTACAACTCCTAAAAAGTTACCTATCCTGTGGTCTCAGGGCTCATTCAGGAGACCTGAGGCCCTGCAGGATGGTATGGATGGAGAGTGTATGAATGGAGATAGCTGCGTGAATGGAAGGCGAAGACCTGCCCCAGCATCAAGCCACCCCAGTCAAAGTCCTCGCCCTTCCACTTCAGCTCGGCCACTTAAACAAAGTACTTCTCTAAGCCTCCATTTCCTCACCTGCAAAATGGGGATAATGTGAATGAATGTGACAATGCATGTGACATCTAGTAAGCACTTAAGGGATGTGATTTTTTTTGTACTGGGAATCAAACTCAGGACTTTGCACTTGCCAGATAGGCACTTGTCCCACTGAGCTATATCCCGCCAATGAGTTATTTTTAATTTCAATAATTCTACCATTTTTCCTTCTGCCTCTCAATTCTCACATTTAAATATCTCTCCTTTAGTTGTCTATTTGTAAGTAAAGATTTTCTTTTTTTTTTTTTTTTTTTGCTGGACAGTGATACCTGTAGTCCCAGTTACTCTGAAGAAAGAGGGTCACTTGAACTCAGGATTTCAGGAGTTCAGGGCAGCCTTGGCAACAGAGCGAGATCCTGTCTCAAAGAAAAAGAAAACACACAGACATTCATCTCATTTTGGGGAAAGGCCCGGGATAAAGCTCATCAGCACTGTGCCAGTCAAGCCTGAGTTCGCTAGCTCGATTCCCGGTATCCCCCCAAAAAATATTTTGGGTGAATTGAGTTTTGTCTGGATTGCATCTGAAGATCTGAAGTGTCACACACTTGCTGGTTAATTAGTAAGCTGTAATTGAGTAGTTGCTCAGAATAGTGTTCTGTGCACAGAAGAAGGGAGAGGAGACAGCACAAAGCAAAAGCCTTGCTGTAGAGAGGACACGTGAAGAAGTCAGTAGAAGGGCTCGCCAGAAGAATTCAGCCTTTCATTGTATCTCAAATAATAAGATGGCCAGAAACTGGCAAAAATCACCATAGGTTATTAGGTATTTTTCTTTCTTTCTTCTTTCTTTCTTTCTTTCTTTCTTTCTTTCTTTCTTTCTTTCTTTCTTTCTTTCTTTCTTTCTTCTCTTTCTTTCTTTCTTTCTTTCTTTCTTTCTTTCTTTCTTTCTTTCTTTTTGGAACCAGGAATTGCACTCATGACCTCAGGCTTGCCAGGCAAGTGCTTATGCCACTGAGCTATATCCATAGCCCAGGTTATTAGATATTTCGAACTACACATTTGCAACAGTGATTCTCAATGGGAGGTAAGTACACTCCTCAGGGGATACCTGGCAATGTCTAAAGATCTATTCAGTTATCAGAACTGGGCAGAAAACATCTACTAGGCAAAGGAGAAACACCCTACGTGCACAGCAAAGAACCACAGTGGGCCCTGGACTTGTAAACTCGATTCATTCCCCCGGGCTGGTTGTAACTCAAGTTAAAGGCTCAGGCTCCTCTCCACGGCCTTCAAAGTCTCTCTCCTGTATGTGGCAGACCTCAGAGAGACATTGGCCAGGGATTTCTCAATTAACCCGTACAGGAAAGGATGTTGTAATGTTCCTTCCAGAACTCTGTAAGGGTTAAATCTGCATTTGAGACCATCTGGAACCACAAGCAGCCGGCATTCGGGTCATAACTCAAGGCTTTGGTCATAAGTTAAAACTACAAGTCCACTCATAACCCAAGTTGTTCATATGTCAGGCTGGTCATAACTTAAAGGTCCACTGTATCCAGCCACAAGTGCCAGCAGTGCTAAGAAACCCAGATCTAGAGTTCCACTTTTGGAGAGAAGGAAATCCTTCCCTTATTTACCTTTAATAGATGAGGGTTCACTGAAATTCTTATGTATGTTTTCAAATACTTTTATTCCTGGCGGTAGAAGTGTCTCCCGGCCTAGCCAATAATTGCGTCCTCTTTTCCTGTCATGGCCTCAAGACTTATACTCACTACCTAATGCGCTCACCCTACAAAGGCTTCCCTCACTTTGAGAAAGGAATCAGAATGGGGACAGCAGTAGCTCTTGTGTTAATGATTACGCGCTATCACCGTAAAACTCCAGCAGCCTTCTCCACAAGGCTTCTTTAGATAAATCGAGACATCAGAGACATCAGAACGGGCTGCTGTCCAGGCAGATGAAAGGAGCTTGTAACACAATACAAACAATAACAACAACAACTTATCTACATGATTAATCAGGGTTTTCCTGGCTGTTTGTGAATGCATTTCACCAAACAACTGAGGAATGTGACTGCTG
Organism: Dinomys branickii; assembly: GCA_004027595.1. Lineage (NCBI taxonomy): Eukaryota > Metazoa > Chordata > Mammalia > Rodentia > Dinomyidae > Dinomys > Dinomys branickii. Next base: position 45,131 of record PVLD010006938.1, on the reverse strand, counting down.
GTTGTTGATCCTGGTAACCCAAAACCACTATGCTGTGTTAAATTGGTAAATTAGCTTAAAAGAATGTTTACCTGCTTTACTGTATGACTCTGTCGGGTGTCCTTTTACAAGGGGATGAGCCTGGCTCCGAATCAAGTGTGTAACACCAGGAGGGCTGACGCGAAGGAACTGAACTCACTGCGTGAGTGCATTCTCTCAGACTCTTGTCTCTTCAGGGAAAAGAGCCACATTCTTTCTAGAAGCTGCCACCTTACTCCTGTCCTCTAAGGGAGAAAAACAGGCCTTCCCATGGAGCCAGAAGTGTCTCGGGTGGAAACATGAGGATGTGTTCTCCAATCACACTCCCTTTTTAGAACTTCTTGGCTTCGGTATCTAATGCAGGTCTGAGATGTACCCAGCAAATACAGATGACGTTCCAGACAATCAACCATCACTGACCAGGAACTTTAAAAAGCAATAGTAGACTGGCGTTTGTAAGAGCCGGTGAAGGGCACAGCAGGGCTCAGGGGATCATCTAAGAACTATAGGAAAGGAGCTGGCGCTGAGGTCAGACTTAATGACATCATGGCTAAGAACAGTTGCTACTGCTTATTGAGCACTTATTACAAGCATTGTGCAAGACACTTTCTTTTAGATCACCTAACCATTGCAGATAAGGAAGGTCTTTGGAGACAAGGGTTAGGAAGAATGCTCACAGGGTGTGGTGGCGCACACTTACAATCCCAGCACTTGGGAGTCTGAGACAGGAAGACTGCTAGGTGCCTGGGCTACATAGTGAATTCAAGGCCAGCCTGAACTACACAGCTAGAGCTTGTCTCAAAACAAATGCTCACAAAATCCGCCTCTGCAGATTTAAATGAGTGTTGGTAGGGCCCCACAGGACTGATGGAAGAGTCCTGGGACAGAATAAAAGGAGCCAAAGCTACCACACGAGGGGGTGGAGAGATTTGGAGAGTCTGATCAGAAAACCGTCTACAAGGGTCCAGAGCCCCAGTGTGCGCATGCAACCACAATTACTGGAGGCGTTTAATAACGGGCGAGTCACTCAAAGAGGGCGTCAGTTTTCTCAATTCTCACTCCTGTGTTTGGATTAAATCAAAGGGGAAAAATCAGTGTTTGGTATTAATGTGTTTTGCTTGATTGCTTAGTTTTTCTTTTTCTTTTTCTTTTGGTACTGGGAATCGAACTCACGGCCTCATGGTTGCCAGGCAGGTACTTATCCCACTGAGCTATATTTCTGGCCAGATTGGTTAGTTTTTTAACACAGGATCTCACTCTGTAATTCTGGCTGGTCTTGAACTCACTACGTCACTATGTGGCTCAGGCTGTCTTGAAATCTTGGCAATCCTCCTGCCTCAGCCTCCTGAGCGCTGGTATTACAGGTAGGTGTGCCACCACACGTGGCACTAATGTTTTTCAAGTTTAGCATCTGATACATTTTCACACAAAAAGAAAGCAGATCTTAGACTGAGATTCTCAATCTCTTTCTCTGTCTCTGTTTTTATCTTTTCATGTTAAGATGGGGTCTCACTACAGTACCCAGACTGGTCTCAAATTAAACTACTGAACACTGTGATTCTCCTGCCCCAGGCTCCCAAGTTCTAGGAGCTACAGGTGCATACTATCAGACCCAGCCTAGCCTGAGAGTCTTAACAGAGAATCCACCTAGAATTTAGGAGCATTTTTTGTTTCCATTGTATTTATTTTTTATGGTTATGTTCTTTTTATAGTAATATTGATTTCCCACTTATGGTAATTATGCAAAATACTTTTAAAAGATAAATTTATCTAGGCATGATGGCACACATCTGTAATCCCAGCACTCAAGAGGCTGAGCCAGGAAAATTGCCACAAGTTCAAGGTCAGCCTGGACTACATAATGAGACTGTCTCAAAACAACAAAGCTAGGCATGATGGTACACACCTGTAATCCTGGGAGGCTGAGACAGGAGGATCATTGTGAGTTTGAGACTGGCCTGGGCTACAAAATGAGCTTAAGGCCAGCCTGAAGTGCATAGTGAGACCCTGTCTCAAAAAGACAAAAAAAAAAAAAAAAAAAATTAGAGATGTGGCTCAGTGTACAGCTCTTGCCTAGCATTCCTGAGTCCCTTTATTCAATCCTTGGTACAAAAAAAGAAGATGCATTTATTTTGTAAGTGGTTTGCTGTAAAGAAAACTGGTTGAGTGAGAGGAAGGGGACACATAGATGTAGCCAATAGAAAGAAAGAGTGTCTCAGGAGCGAAGGAGATTTATTACTGCAGATGTCTGACAGGCGCCTCTTAGAAACTCTAAGGGAATCAGGGCCTATTGGGAGAACTGTAGAAGAACAGAAAGATGTGATATCAGATCAAATATTTTCAGAGCAAAATACCAACAAAAGGAAAGTTCCTCCTTAAATTTGTACTGGCTTCACTGTGTAATATTGTGAAAAGCAATGTAGAAAAATTCTCTTTAAGATTGTACACAATGAAATAATGACCGAAAAACAGTGAAAATTGTCACTGCTTACCTGGATGTTTCATTTCTATTGTTGTTGTTGTTGTTGTTTACATAAAGGCATCACTTTCCCCATTCAGTGGGTTGAACACACTTGATATGAATTAAGGGTATGAATTAAGCATTGCTTCGGTGCCACTCTGAATTGTTTTGCACAGATACAGAGCACCCCGACACGTGTGGGAAGCCAGTTAGTTGACAATGAGATCAAGAGCCTTGGAGAAGGAGCCCGCTGAGGAAGGGAGGCTGGGGGCTGAAGAAGTTGAAGAGAATATGGGGCCTTCAAATGGGAGAAGGTGGGGTCCTGATGTCACAGTGCCTGTTTCCCCCACTTAATCAGGGTCACGCCAGTTGGCAGTAACGGGAACCAATCAGTTGGCATTTGTAAGTGATAGCTTAGATTGTTTTTCTCGTTAAATAGTTTAAAGATACATGAAGTTAAAGGAATAATCTAGCTGCTAGCTAGGTCTTCATCACACAGATTGAACATTATTAACATATTTTAACCTAGTTTCATGAGTCACTCTTGTTCACAGTATTAGAAGCATGGTTCTCAGGAAGCTCTGGAAAACTGTCTAGTGAGCAAGACCTTAGGCATTGTCCAGGGTTACCCATTGTTAAGGACTAAACATAAATCCAGTGTTAAAATTCTCACTCTCACGGCATTAGGAGGAGGTAATTGGGTCATGAGGGTGGAGCCCTCAGAAATAGAATTCGTGTTCTTATGTCCTTCTCAGAGACCTGAGAGCTTCCCTCTCATCCCTGTCTGCTCTCTGCCAAGTGACACAGCCGCAAGATGGCCATCCGTGAGCCGGGACACAGGCCCTCACTGGGCACCGGCTCTGCCAGCACCTGATCTTGCAGCCCAGTCTCCAGGACTGCAAGGAAGAAATGCTTGTTGTTTAAGCAACTCGGCCTATGTTATATTTGTGCCGCCCAAACTGACTAAGACATCCTACAAATAAGGAAGAAATTGAAAGCTGGGAGTGGCCAAGTGACTTACCCAAGGTGTGGTCTCTACACAGCCACACCCAGGCCCACTTCTCCTCACTGCCGCGCTCCGCGCTGGGTTTGACCTACTCCGCATTAGCTCACTTTGGCCTGCACCTCCCTCAGCCTTTGCAGAGTCCCCAGTCCCCACTTGAAGTCCGGCTACTCTTTCTTTTTTTCTTTTCTTTTCTAAATCCAAAATAAAATTTACTGTGCTCCTCTCATAAAGGCTGTGTGGAATGGGGCTATTCCCAGCCCATTAGTCAGAGCGCCTTCCTGCTTCTTTAGAACATGATAATGTTAACAACAGTAATAAACTCTATGCCAGGCACTCTGCTGAGGGCTTTGCAAGCACTGTCCACTCAAACTGCACAGCAACACCATGACTCATTTTAGAGACGAGCCTTTGAGACCTAAGGCTCAATCACGGGCACTGCTAGAAAGAGCTGGGAACCAGACCTGCCTACCCCTCTGGGGCATGGACAGAGGCAAAGTGCATTGCCAGCTGGTCTCCCCTTCTCTCTCCAGTTTCCCATCATCTAAACCGAGGGCATCTCCAAGCCTAGCTGCATACAAGAACAAACTGGGAGCCTGTTAAAAATTGGATGCCAAGAAACAGGCTCACATGCTCCTTTTTTCCCTTATATGATCCCCTGCTCTGCCTAGAGTCTTTGCCCACAAGAAAATGTCACCAGAAGAAGCCCCTCAACCTTGTACCTCCAGAACCAAACTGACAAGCTGATCTTATATGGAAATGCAGTGACCCAGAACAGTCAAAAGTATCTTGAGGGCTGGAGGTACAGCTCAGTGGGCTAAGTGCTTGCCGCTGAGCACTAGGGCCCTGAGTTCGATCCCCGGTCCCGGAAAAAAAAAAAAAAAAAAAGTATCTTGAAAAAGACAAAGTTGGAAGACTAGCACATCTCAATTTTAAAATTTACTGCAAAGAATCTACTCGTAAGCTGGGTGTGGCACTGCTTGCCTGTAATCCCAGCAGTTCATAAGGCTGAGGCAGGAGAATCCAGCCCAGCCTGTGCAATTCAGCAACCTAGCAAGACCTGTCTCAAAATAAAAAATGAAAACGGCTGTGGGTATAGCTCAGGGCAAAGGCCCTGAATTCCATCCCTAGTACTGGTTTAAATATATATGTGTGTGTGTGTGTGTGTGTGTGTTTGTGTGTGTGTGTTTGTGTGTGTGTGTTATAGCTAATTCCCCTGTTTCTGAGTATGTACATAATTTCCATGAATGTACTAAATAGGTGGTAAAATAATAACAACAAGAATATGCTCAGGCCGATGGCTCACCTACTAAATCCGTGTTCTAGGCTACAGCCTGTGAATCTGTACTTAAAACACCTTCCCCAGGTGCTGCTGGTGCGCACACAGCTTGGGAACCTCTGTTTAAGGTTGTTGACTTTTCCAGCTGGCTGGAGCCAAAGTGTCTCGGCTGTGAGACCTCCTGCCCTTCTCTTCCCTTCACAGTGGGCTGCTAAGGTAGTTTCACTTTATCCCCATGTATTGCGTCCTTCAGTGGGAGGGAGGGGGCTGTGTTAGCGCAAGGGTCCTGTAAGATGCCTGACTTTTTAAGAAAATTAAGACTCCAGAATCCTCCTCACCAGAGGGACAGCTGTCAGATGTAAAGAGGGCAGGTTGACAGCATCAGGGGTGATGTGGTCACTTCCAGCTGCCCCGCCCTCTCCTTTCCACAGGGAAACAAGTTTTCCTCTCATGTCCATCAGCTCTTCTGGTCAGTGGACCCCAGCCAGGCCCTGGGCCAGGAAGTGCACAAAAGGCTGGTCAGTGGGACTGAACTGACTTCACAGCATCTCAGGGGAGGCAGAACCATGAAAGATTAGATAAGAGGATCGACTGAGGGGCCACTTGCTCATCTTATGGGTGGAAAACTGAGGCGCAAAAATGAGATTAATAATCTTATTTTGGAGGGGGTACCGTTATTTCAGCCCATGTTTAGCTATGAGAAGATTCAGGCTCAGTGAGATGTTGAAGGGCTTACCCTGAGTCAAATAGTGTTAACTTAGTAAGTAGATTAGTTAGTCGATCAGTTATTTAGAACAAGGGTTAGACTGGCCCACTGCAGTTACCACATTAGCCCACATTAGCTCTCTGAACTAACTTTCTGTCTGTCTCTGTCCCCTTCTCTCTCTTTCGCTCTCTCTCTCTCATACAATTTGATTGGGTAGGTTTGCAGAAAGCATAACACTTGTGTCAGTGGGTGCACAGTTACTTGAAAGTTATTCTCAGAGAGAAACCTTCATATTCCTAGACACTTCTTCTCTACCCAAATCTGCCAATATCTAGGACTATAGTTGAGCGGTGGATTGTGGACTCTAGGCATGTGATAAGTCCAGGATTTGCCAATACCTGGGCCTGGGCTTTCATAAATCATTATTAAATCATCCTTGAACTCTGCTAGCTCAGCTATTACTCAACTAAATAAAATATTTTTTAAAAATTTTACAATTGTAAATAATCAAGTATCAAGAGTTTCTTATCTGAGCTCTAAAATTTCCAGATGTTTTGGAGAAATACTGGCACTATTCTAAAAACTGTGCACGGCTCTGCCATAGGACTGTTGGAGCAAGTTTTTGAAGTAGTTACTCTCGTTTTGCCCTCCTTGTACAGGAAGGATGGGAGACTCAGAAACACTCCATTACTCTCCTAAAATCACACAGCCAGAAGCAAACCTCAGTCAGGCCTCCTGCAAGGCCTGCCCCCCCCCCAACTGCAGTGCACTTCACAATGCTGAAAGCAGGACGTGAGATACTGAGAATTATCTACTTCAAAAAGATTTCAGTGGAGGTATTTTGAGTGCCTTTTGATAGGGAACATCCTGAAATGCATATGAGGGTGTGTGCTCTCCTCCTGGAGTTAGACACGTATCAATTAACATATTAAAAGGCAGGCTGTCAGGGATGGTAGTGCAAAAAAAAAAAACCCAGGGAGGCTGAGGCAGGAGGGTCACTGCAAGTTTGAGGCCAGCCTGGATTGCATGGCGAGATCCTGTCTCAAAAAGACAAAAACAAACAAAAAAAGATGAATAGCATAAAATGCAATAAAAACCCCTAAGCGGAGCCAGCAGTAGTGCTGCACGCCCATCATGCCAGCTCCTCAGGAGGCTGAGGCACAAGGGTCACAAGTTTGAGGTCAGTATGAGAAATTTAGCAACGTCCTATCTCAAAATTTAAAAGTGTTGGGGTACATGTAGTTCAGCGGGAAAGCTCTTGCCTGCCATGAATAAGGCACAGGGTTCGATCCCCGTTACCCCCACACACACACACACACGCACACGCACACAGTGATCAATAGGTAGGCAATCAGTGATGACTTCCTAGAGGAGGTGACATTTTTAGATCCCTGGAAATGACAAACAGTGCGCTGCTGGCGGACATAGGAGATGGGCAGCTCGTTTCAGCCAGGCTCATATCTAGGCTCTGTCACTTATTAGCTGCGCAGCTTCCTCTCGGGGGCCATTTCCTCCTCGTGCCAAGTGGAGGGTGGTTCCATGGACCTCCTGGGGCTGTTGTGAGAATAACGCGGCTACAGCCGCACACAGGAAGGGCTCGCTGGTACTCCGTTCCCTTTTGGGCTTCTGAGTCATTTCAGAACCCACCACCCTGGGGCCACCATCCAGCAAAGCTTACTCCGTCAAGACGGCGCCTCCGTGAACTATTCAAAAGCAGCTGAGCCACTTAAACTCACTACAGGGTTTGTAAAGGAAATGAGCACCGAGGCTCAACTTCAGTAGTGTGCCTAGGAGCTACTGTAATAGAACAAATGGATGGTTTATCAGCTTTCTATCTGCCCCTAACAAAACCATGTGAAATGAGGCATTAAACCCCCGGTTTTAAAAAAGATGACAAACACTGACTAATTTACTGGAGTAGAACATATTGAGGCAGTTGTTTAGTTTTGCATTAAATCTGTATCTAGCATTTTCATTAAAGGGGGTAAAATGTAGACTTTATTGATGCTTCAGTGCCCATTTCAGATTAATGCTTAACATTGAAAATTGTCCATGAAATTGCAAATGTATCTGCAAACACATCAGAAGCGGCAGGCTAAGTGCTGTGCGCTTATTCACAGCCAGCCCTTTTTTAAGGCCTCTTTGGCCATGCTTGCCTAGGCCGTGCCTTGTTAATATCTCTGATTGCTTAGTTAAATGCCCTTTTAGATAGAGAGAGGAAAGACATACAAGAAATGCGGGACATATCACTTTTGTGTAATGAACAATTAAGTCATGATATGCTTCTTGATTTGTAGTTGATACTCCCAGGATCATTAGGTTGGTACCCTTCTGAAAAAGCTGTTAGCTTCCACAACCATCATTATGGTCACAGTTTAGCTAAGTAGCTGAGGAAAAAAAAAGGACTAAAGACCTTAGAGTAAAAATAATCATTTAAAAAAGAGAACCTAATTTTTACTGCCACCAAAACTAACAAGACAAATTTTCCCCACTATAAAAATAAGAACTTCACTTTTATAACATTAAATCTTGACTCAGATTGTTTATATGTGGATATCCAAATGGCTGGAGAGAAATTCCGTTGTATTTCTCTATTTAGAGTAATGAAAACTAAGTGATGTATAAAGACAAAGAGATACAGTTTGAAAGTGAGTTCTTGGGTTTGAATCTCAGCTCCGGTTCTGACCAGTGATTATCAATCAGCAGATCCACATGAATTTGGCATGAAAAAAAGTTAGTTCTGCAAAGAAGGGAAGTGGGGCACCAAGAAGAAAAATGGAAGGGACGTAAGAGCCATAAATAACATGTTCAAGGTACTTCAAGGGACAGCAGTGGAGAGGAGGAATGGGCACAGATCACTGGCACACTCTCATCCCCTCAGGACAGACCAAGGACCAGAGGTGAAAGACTTTTAATGAGGCTGGGGAATCATTTCAGACTACAACAAGGCCCCACAAAATAGGTTTACACTTAGCCGTACTGTACAAGGGAAATTTCACCTTCACAATTCGCAGGGCTGGTGACCACTCAGCCATCAGAGCAAGTTATGTAAACACAGTGCTCAGGAAGAGGAAAGCGAAGCCAACGGAATGGTCTGGAGACTTTCAGACGCTATATTTTGTTTCTTTTTTTATATATTTTGCAACATGGAAGATCAAACCCAGAACCTCGCACATGCCAGGCAAGCACTGTATCACTGAAGTATAACCTGCAGCCCTAGGCATTTTACTTTACTTTAGGTTTCACCTTAGTGTTCTGTTCACTCGACCATCCTCGGTGAAGGCGTATCCTACAAGAGTTAGAACTGACTACTCGCCAAAGTCCTTCCTGACTGCCTCGGAAACAGCCAGCGCCCAACCCTCAGGCTGGCTTTTGGTTCTAGGAATACTCCCCAGGATTTATGTGATACTATTTTCAGAGACCCTTGTGCTGTGTTTTGGTCCCAGAGAATAACAGATCACCCAGGCCTCTATTTCCAAAATGATGTACAAAGAATATTAATTCTAAAAGAAATAATGAGTGCTGCTTAAGCAAAGCGTTCTAAGATCAAACATTTAAGTGCATTTTGTTAAACAAAGTTAAATATATTTCTCTACTCTGCAGGTTTCTCAGAGCCTTTCAGATATTAATGTGCCATGTAAATATCCAAAAGAAAATAAGAAATGCCAAATTTCTCAAGTTTAGCTCAGCGGCAGAAGCACCTGCCTGGCAAGCAAAAGGTCCTGAGTTCAATTCCTTTTTTTTTTTTTTTTTGAAAAGTTAGGAACTGCACAAGCACAATAATGTGTGAAGATCAACAAAGGAAGCCTTCATGTTTTTTTTTTTTTTTTTTTTGCGGTACTGGGGATCGAACTCAGGACCCTGCGCTTGCTAGGCAAGCGCTTATTCCACTGAGCTATATCCCCAGCCCCCCTGAGTTCAATTCCTGATACCCACCCCCACAAAAAAAAGAAAGAAAAGAGTTTATTTAACCCCAGAATCCTTTTCCCATAGCCTACATTGAGGCTAGTCTCATTGCTGTTCTTTTAAGAGACACCGTCTTATTAATGTTTCCTGGGGAGCCTCAAATTCCTAGTCTCCAGCCGTCCTCCTAACTCAGCCTCCCAAACCGCTGGTGCTACAGGTATATGCTACCATGCCTGGCTGAGACTAGTGTATTTGTAACAGTTAGCCTGGAAACTATTTTCCTAAGCTTTGAAAGTGGTAGGGATGTAGAGAGATCCAAGGGAATGTTGTTCCCACATCAACAACAAGGACAACACAGGTAACCTATAAAACCATAATATTTTTTGACTCATCAGAAAATTAAGCTGCAGAACAATGAAGGAAACTGAATTCCAAAGGACAACAAGCCCTTCTCAATAGAGACAGGATCTATCAACTCTTTTTCTTTCTTCAGAGAGTAGGAGACATAGGTAATCACCACAAAACTAGGTAAGAAGGCAAATCGCTACAGGCTGAGTGTAAACCAGTGTGGCAATGTAGAATCCAGAGTGCTCCAGGCACACCAGGCATCCCATCTTCTTGCCATCTCTTCCCATTGGCCCTTACCTGGTGCTCAGGAGAAAGACTGGGACAGTACACGTGAGAGACCTTCCCCCTCGAAGATGCAGCCCTGCAGCGCCTGCCCAAGATGTTATGAGGGTAAGTGGTGATCACCTTACCTGTGCCCAGGTTCAGCTCTGAAATAAACCAGTAACCTGCTGTTGCTGGGTGAGGATCAGGCGAACTTCTTGGGCTAAAGATCCCTGATAAATGCAAAACAGTTCAGCTGAGATGGGAGAAAGGCCAGGACATCCGCCTGTACTCTGGATCCAGAATGCAGTAGGAGATGGAGCTCCTCTGCCCCTGGGGGCAGATGTCCCCCAACCCTCCTAACCCCCACACACAACAAACTCCTCTATGTCAGTGAAAGGGTCAGGTTGAAGGAGAGGGTAGCTGGGGAGAAATAACAGTGTCTGCTGGGGTGGGCGTTGAAGTCAGAAGCTCTGGGCTCGTATCCAGGATCCACGTTTTAGTTCCCACCATAAATTAAGGATAAGAGCAAGAGAAACGTCTCCAGGATTACAGGGAAATTAGTCATAAAACACTTGGCACAGCGCATGGCACATGGAAAGCTACCAGTAAGTGGAAGCTGCTGCTTCAGTTCCAGCAGTTGTTGGAAACTGACCAAGAGCAGCTGCAAGAGATACTTTCCCAACCTTGGGAATTTGTTGTTTTTACCTGAGAAGCACTCCGTTTCTTTCCATCCGTCAACATCTCATTAGTTTTTTCTAAGAATCCACTTACTCACTCGCAATCCGTGTGACTCCTGTGGGGCTGACCATCCTCCACGCCCATCTTTAGGACTGGGGCTATAACTGATGCCTGGCCAACGATTACAGACCATCTCTGAGCTACAGTGTTCAAGGCCAGCCTGGTCTCCACAGTGAGTTCAAACCTGGCTTTGACTGCACAGCAAGACACTGCCTCAAAAAATGTGGCACATGCCTGTAATCCCAGCACTCGGGAGACTCAGCCAGGAGGATCACTGTGAATTCAAAGCCTCCCTGGGCTACAAAATGAGTTCAAGGACAGCCTGAATCACATAGTGAAATGCTGTCTCAAAAAGCCAAAAAAAGAAAAAAGAAAAAGAAACCTGTCTCAAAAAGACAAGAAGAAGAAGAACAAGAAGAAGAAGAACAAGATGAAGAGAAGACAATGCAAAGATAAGCCACAGACTAGGTGAAAATATTTGCAAACCGTATACCTAAGAAAAAATGTATACCTGGACAATAGAAAAAGAATTTTTCAAAACTCAAAAGCAAGAAATTCCCCCCTTTAAAGCAGGCAAAAACATTTGAACATGAACTTCACCAAAGCTCCACAAATGACAAATAAGTCCAATGGTACCTCAGTTCACTAACTTAATTCTTTCCACGATTCAGGATACAAACTGAATCAGATGAGAACCAAATCAAATTCAAAGTCCTGAGTTTGATTTCTGACACTTAAATAAATAAATAAATAAATAAATAAGATAAATTAAGTTACCAGGTTTGTGGCAGCTTTAGGAATCTGGAAAAATTGGCAGCTTCTTGTTTAATTAAATTTATATTTATCATACAACTCAGGAATCCTATTCCTAAATATTTTTCCAAAGCAAATGAATGTTTTATCCCCACAAAATCTGCACTCCTGTAACCCTAACACTCTGGGAAGCTGAGTTCAGGATTGCAAGTGTGAGCCCAGCCTGGGCAATTTATCTACTTAGCAAGATACTGTCTGAAAATAAAAAAATAAAGAAAAGGACTGAGGATGTAGCTCAGTGCAAAGCCCTGGGTTCAACTCCCTCCCCCCACTACAAAAACAAAACTGAACAAACAAAAAAAACTTTACATGAACTATTTTTAACAGCTTTCTTTGTAATCACCCAAAACTGGAAACAATCCAAATATCCTTCAACTGAAAAATGGACAAAACAAAACTATAGTGTACCCATGTTATGACATCTTCAGGAATAAAAGAAAACTAACTGCTGATAATCGTAAGAACACAGATGAATCTCAAATGAAATGTATTACGCTAAGTGAAAAAAACACATGCAAAGATCTTCACACTTCATGGTTCTATTTATATGACATTCTGAAAAGGGCAAAACTATAGGGAGATAGAACACATGCATGGTTAGCAGGGTTGGGCTGAGAAGATAGGCTGACTGCAAGCGACAGCACAGAAAGGGAATTTCTTGGAATGTTTGAACAGTTCTGGATCCGCAGCGAGGCAGCAGTTACACAGCCTCATGCACCTGTCAAAACTCACAGAACTGTACAACAAAGAGTGAATTTCACTGTTTGTAAATCATAAATAAATTACGACTATAGAATTAGCTTGCTGATGTGATATGAGTGTTGTGTTGCTTTTAATGTCATACACACTTACAACTGCAAAATCTTTGTTGTATAGCTTTCATCCATGTGAGTGGAATGAGACTTTCCCAGCAGCAACTTTTTAAAAAATTTATTTATTTATTTATTTATTTATTTTTGGGGGTCTTTTTCAGACAGGGTCTCGCTATGCAGTTCAGGCTGGCCTTGAGCTCACTTTGTAGCCCAGGCTGGTCTTGAAATCACAGCGACCCCAGTGCTGAGATCACAAGGGTGCACCACCACGCCCGGCCTTCAACAGCAATGTAGTTCAAAACACATCACTGAACATTGCCCGCACTCAGCAGTTTCCCATCTAGCCAGAGACAACGAGCAGGAGCTCACAGCACTCACAGCGCTACGGGCTTCAACAGGAACCACTTTTGGGCTGTTGTGATAATAAGTCAGATTTGTGTAATTTTCTCAAAATAGATAATAACCTCAAGACATCCATCTTAAGAAATAAGATCACAGAAAGAGGAAGGCAGAGGAGGATGCAAAACTATCAGAGCAGTCACAAGCCTCACAAAAATGGAGCCGTAATAAAAATGAAGTCTTAAATGTGAAAGAGAAATAGGGTTCAGTCTACCTATCAGCTGTGGGTTACCAGTTAAGAAATGTTCACCAGTCCAAACAGATTTTTAACCTTTTTTGTTTACCTAACCTTCTGTAAACCTAAAGTAAACAACATTATTAAGCTTCAGTACTGTTTTCTTTTGACAGACAGTATTCATAATTGTAAAAAAGAGTGTGTTTGGAAGTTGGATAATCTTGGTTTTAATACTAGACTCATGACCAAATCTGTAACCCTGGACAAATTGTTTAACTTTTCAGATGCAGGTGCCAGTATTTACATTATAGAGTTATATAATTAAGAACAAAATCGCATAACCTTGTTGTATAATTCATCACAGAAATTGTTAAGATAATTTATCACACAAATTATACAGCAGAATGTACACCACGGCTTATGTAGAATTTGGCATCTCTTAAGCCCTTAGCCAACACAATCTTGAAAAAGAACGAGGCTTGGGATGCAGCTCAGGGGTAGAGTGCTTGCATAGTATGCGCAAGGTGCTGGGCTCAATCCCAGTATGGCAAAATAAAAGAGAAAAAGAACAAAGGTGAGAGACTCACACTTCCCAATTTCAAAATTTACTATAGATGTGGAGTGTGATGCTGCATGCCTGTAATCTCAGCCCTTGGGAGGGAGGCTGAGGCAAGAAGATCTCTGTGAGTTTGAGACCCTGTCTTTTTTTTTTGGCCCTTTTGAGACGAGTCTTGCTATGCAGTTCAGGCTGGCCTTGAACTCCCTTTGTGGCCCAGGATGGTCTCAAACTTGCAACGATCCTCCTGCCTCAGCCTCCCAAGTGCTGGGATTACAGGTGTGTGCACCACCACGTCTGGCTGAGACCCTATCCTGAAAAAAAGAACAATTTACTGCAGAATCGTGGTAACCAAAACGGTATGGTACTATAAGAACAGACATTTGGACCAGTGAACCAGAATTGAAAGTCCAGAGATAAACCATACATTTATGACCAGGTGATCTTCAGTAAGGGTGGCAAGCCAGTGGGGAAAGAAGAATCTTTGTAGTGGTGCTGGACCAGCTGGGTATCTGAGTGTGAAATGAAATCAGGTCCCTACCTCATGCTATACTCAAAAATTAACTCAAAATAAATCAATAACATAATTAGAAGAGATACAAATCATAAAACTCTTGGAATAAATCATAGTATTTCTATGATCTTAGATTTGGCAGTGGATCCTTCGATATGAAACCAAGAGAATAATAGATATATTGATCTTAATGAAAACTGAAAACTTTTGTATCAAAGAACATTATTATAAAAGTGAAAAGACAACCTACAAAGTGAGAGAAAAATCTGTGGAAATTAAGTTCCTAATAAAGGCGTAGTGTCCAGAACACAGAGAGAACTCTTACAACTCAACAAAAGACAACTCAATTTGCTAACTTGCTAATTAGCGAAGGATTTGAGTAGACATTTCTTCAGGATGGTACACAAACTCCAAAGAAACACACTGAAGGAACATTTTAGTCCTTGGAGAAATGCAAAGCAACACCATAACGAGATACCACTTATAGAACCATAGCCGTGAGGTGTTAAGGAAATGGAAAATCATCATTGGTGAAGATGGAGAAATTGGCTTTTTGTTTTTGGGGTTTTTTTTTTTGTCCTTTTGAGACAGGGTCTCGCTATGCAGTTCAAGCTGGCCTTGAGCTCACTTTGTAGCCCAGGCTGGCCTCGAACTCCCAACGATCTTCCTGCCTTAGCCTCCAGAGTGCTGGGATTATAGATGTGTGCCACCACACCTGGCAATGGAGAATTGGAATCTTTGTACTTCACTGTGGGGAATGTAAAATAGTGCAACTACAATGGAAAACAGTTTGGCAGCTCCTCAAAAAGTTGAATATAGAATTACCATATGACCTAGCAATTCCACTCCCCAGTATATACCCAAAATAACTGAAAACAGATACTCAAATAAATACTTACTTATGCATGTTGCTAGCAATACCATTCATAATAGCCAAAAAGAAAAAAGCCATCAACTGAGGAATGGATAAACAAACATTAAGTATATTCATATAATGAAATATTATGCAGCCATAAAAAGAATGAAGCACTGATATATGCTACAACTTGGAAAAGCTTGAAATATGCTAATGTATTAAAATCTACACACCAAAGTCACATATTGTAGCATTGCATTTACATGAAATACCCAGTATAAGTGAGTCCAGAGAGACAGAAAGCAGGTTGGTAGTTGCCAGGGGCTGAAAGGAACACAGAATGGAAAGTGACTGCTTACTGGCTTTGATTCTGGAGCAATGAAAATGTTTCAAATTAGATAAAGGTGATGGTTCATACAACAGTATGAATGTACTAAATGCCACTGAATTGTTCACCATAAAAATGTTTAATCTTGTCATATAAACTCTACCGTAATACATTTTTAAAATTGAGTATGAATTATGATGACATTAATAAAGATTTAGAAAAAATATGAGGCTTCAGTAAGTGTTAGTTATTTTTTCCCCAGCCTGAGCCTTTTTTTTTTTTACTTGAGAAAGAGTCTCACAAAATTGCCCAGATTGGGCTTAAATGTGTGATCCTCCTGCCTCAGTCTCCTGGAGTGCTGGGATCACAGCCATTTGCCATTATGCCCAGCTCTACATTGTTTAATCTAAGTTTTTTTTTTTAAATACAACACTGTTTAATTAAATTAATTTTTTAAAATTTTGTTAATATTTATTTATTTTTGTCTTTTTGAGACAGGGTCTCACTATACAATTCAGGCTGCCCTTGAGCTTACTTTGTAGCCCTGGCTGATATCAAACTTGCAAAGATCCTCCTGCCTCAGCCTCCCAAGTTCTCGGATTACAGGCATATACCACTATGTCCAGCCTTAATAATTATTTTTAAATTTAAATAGTCACCATATATTTTGATCACCCCTTGCAAATTGGAATCTTGCCTTTCCCCTCTTAGATTAATTTAAGAAAGTTACTTTAATTCATCTGAGCTTTGGTTTGTGCATCTGAAAAATACCAAAACAAAGAGTTGTTAGAAGGCTAGATGTGGTGGTGCATGCCTGTAATCCCAGCACTGGAGAGGCTGAGGCAGTTAACTTTAATTTTAAATTAGTTTAATTTAAAATGTGAATGAACTGGAAGGCAAGCCCTGCTCCGGTGTTAGAATATTCAGTCAATGACACACATACAGCTTCCTAATTCTAAGCCTATCCCCTTTGGGGCTTTGTATAGTCTGACGGTCCTTCCATCTGGAGTACAAGAGTCATCAGCAGGACAATCTGATGCCGTGCTAGTTGTTATCGATTTTAAAAGCCAGCCCAGCCTTGAGCAGGAGAAAATTGATTGCAGGAAAGGAAGAGCAGACGCTGTTGTCCTTCTGGTGCGAAAAGTAAATTCTACCCCGAGCCCAGCCATCGATATAGTACAAACTATAGAAAATAATTATAACATCATGGTAATTAGTCCAGAAACCAATGTGCTTTCAGACATCTAAGATAGGAAAATGGAGACGAAAACATCTAAGACGAAAACGCAGTGAGTGTTGAACAGACAGGACACTGGTTCCATATTTGAGAGAAAAAATTGGGATTCCTCACCTGATACTGTAGAGCAAAACAACTTGCCAGTAACTTAACCATTAAATGAAAACTGGGGAGGGAGAAGAAAAAGGCTTGGCGGAAGGTTTTCATGGAGCCGCGTTCGTTTGCTCTCTAAATGATGCAAGTTTGTCTACCTTTAACAAAATTAAAGAAATAAAAAAAGAGGGGGTTTTTTTGTCCTTGCTTTGCAGTTCAGGCTGGTCTTGAGCTCACTTTGTAGCCCAGCCTGGCCTCAAACTATCAACGACCCTCCTGCCTCAGCCTCCCGAGTGACGGGATTACAGGCGTGCACCACCATGCCCAGCCTACAAAATATTTTTTAAAATTTTTTATTTGTTGGGGTTTTTTGACACAGAGTCTCTCACTACGTAGTTCAGGCTGGCCTTGAATTTATTATGTAGTCCAGGCTGGTCTCGAGCTCACAGTAGTCCTCTTGCTTCAGCCTCCTGAGTGCTGCCTTTACAGGCATTGCCACCACACCCAGCTTACAAGGTATTTATTGTAGCATTGCTTTACACAAGGCTACAGAAAACCAAAATGTCCCTCAAATTAGAGAAACTGAGACCTCAAATAAAATAAAACTCAGCCCCGCCCCCCAAAAAGACAGACATAGAGAAAGAAAAGTTGTAACTATATTCATAGGTAAAAGTTTTAAAATCTACTGCTCAATGAAAAAAGCAAGCTGTAGAGATGAATGAAAGCTTTGCTCGGAGGAGAGGGAGCCAATCCTAAACCGGCTGGTGAGCCTGTGCGTGGGGACGACTGGAGGGAGACCGCCAGAGAGGGACAGGAACGGCCTCTGACGGGGGCTCCGATGGCCAGGGGCAGGTACACTGTTTTTACTGTACTGCCTTTCCTATTATTTACACTTCTATTATTACATATTAATTACATTAATTTTTACTTATTCAAAAGAAATTTTCAGATTAAAATGTCACAACTGAAAAGTACTGTATGTATAAACACATGGGAAAACAACTAATGGAAATGTTCGAACACCTCCACGAAGTTGAACCCCCAAGAGTGAGGGTGACAGATGCTCGTTATTTTCTTTGACACATGTTTCTTTATTATTGAAATATTCTACATTGAGAATGTGTGGCTACAATACCACACACACACATTTATTATGTTTTTTCTTTTTGTTGAGACAGGGTCTCACTATATAGTCCAGGCTGGCCTCGAACTCACTACGCATCCCAGGCTGGCCTCGAACTAACAGTGATTTTTCCGCTTCCGTCTCCCAAGCGCTGGGATTTTAGGTGTGTGCCATCACGCCTGACCCACTAAAAAAAGTTTTAAAAAGTTAAAATTATTTCAATAGGTGGATAGAGTTAGATCAACCAAGAGAACATTTTGCTCTCATGCTAAAGAAAGAGGTTGCTCCAACCCCATCCCTTTATTCCAGGATGAGGAAACAGAGACCGTAAATGACATGTCTGCAGTTACAGCACTACTTACTAGCAAATCCAGGAAGAAAATCCAGACCACTTTTCCCTAGCAGCTTTGTAATCATAAACTGCAAAGCAACCACAAAAGAAAAGTAGAAGGTAATGCAGAATAAATTCCTAAAGCTACTCAATTAACATACTGTAACTACCAACACTCGTATCCAGAGTTTAAATAATTTTAAGATTCTTTTTCTACTTACTTAACTCAATTTTTTTTATCATGAATAAGGATGGATAACATGAACAAATTAATTGCAGAAAGTTATTTTAAGAGAAGAGATATATAACGACAGAGATACAGCTCGATATAAGTAGAGGTCGATATGAGGATGTAGATGTAGATGTGTAGATGTAGATGTCTCACCTGAATGGGAAAAGATAAGCAGATGCTAAGGAACTGACATTCCAGCCCTCTTAACACCTGAAAGGGTGCGTTAATTTGTTTATTGACAGTCAAATGTAGGCCTTTTTTGCTTTCTCTCCTTCTGTGTACCTAGGAGTCCCAGAATAATACATGGACTATGTCTTTTGAGAAATGGTTAGACTGCTGAGGATATAGCTCAGCTGCATGGTGCCCGCCTGGCAAGTGCGAGGTCCTGGGTTTGAGTCCCAGTACACACACACACACACACACACACACACACACACACGAAAAATGTGAGCATTGGGGCTGGGGCACAGCTCAGCGGCACAGGGTCTGCCTGGCAAGCAAGGTCCTGAGTTCGATTCCAAGCCCTGAAAAAGAAAAAGTGATGATCATTATTTATAAACTTTATGATACAGTTTTTCTATGTAGGAGGCCGGGGCTGCTGCTCGGTGGTAAAGCACCGCCTTCCTGCTCAAAGCCCTGGCTCCATCCTCAGCATGGAAAATAAGAAGAGCAGCATGAAAATGACACGGTAAAATGCACAGTAGCAAGGGTGAACACATGGTAACATTAACAAATTTTACTAGCAAAATCTAAAGAAATGGGAAACAAAAGAGAAAATATTGTGTGATTTTATTTTTATGATGTTCAAAACTCAGCAAATGAGTCTATAGCATTTGGAATCAGGACAGTGCTGTCACTTGAGGTTGGGGGAGGGTATAGTAAGTCAGGGACAATAGGGCACTTCTAGGGACCTGATAATTCTTTATTGTATGCGTTCCAACTACAGGGTGTATTCATGGTGTAGCCTCTATACCCCTGATTTGTATATATTTGGTATGTTATACTTTAGTAATTTTCCTTAAGAATAAAAATAAAATTAACAAGCCATATTTTAGAAATGATTTCAAGCCAGGTGTGGCAGTACATGAGTCTGTAATCCCAGCTCTTGGGAGGCTGAGGCAGGAGGATTGCTGTGAGTTCGAGGCCAGCCTGGGCTATTTAGCAAGACCCTATCTTAAAACAAGAAAAGATCTGCTGTTTAAAATGTGTATTTCATAAACATGGTACTTGAAGAAAACTTTCTGAAAAGTAAAGTACCATGGGCCAGAGATACAGCTCGACAGCACAGCTCCTCCTGGCAGGTGCAAGGTCCTGATTTTGATTCCCAGTACCCACACAAAAGAAGCGAAGTATTAAGCAAATGTAAATGTATTTTAGTGCACCACGGTCAGACAGGATGGGGAATATTAAATAATACATATACCGGGAATCGCACACTTAAATTCTCTGGTCACCATTAGCCTTGTGTATTTCTTAATGCCTGAAATAACATCTAAACGAGGGGCAGCTGCTTGTGGCAAAATGGTATTTAGGTGATTTTAAAGACTTAATGAAGTCAGGTAATTGCTTGGTGAAGCTAAAAATTTCACCTTCAATTAACTAATCAACAGCACCATACATCATCGTAACTACCTCATGCCCTTCCACCTACGTACCATCAAGTCAGTATATGGAAGGCAGGTGTCTAGGAAACCA
This sequence comes from Dinomys branickii, assembly GCA_004027595.1. Classification (NCBI taxonomy): domain Eukaryota; kingdom Metazoa; phylum Chordata; class Mammalia; order Rodentia; family Dinomyidae; genus Dinomys; species Dinomys branickii. Next base: position 25,244 of record PVLD010006938.1, on the reverse strand, counting down.
CTTCCTCTGGATGTCTCAACCTGTACTCAGGGGACATTTTTTAAACATTTATTGAATTAGTCCAGTCTAATTTACAATTAATGAGAAGCCTGTCGTAGTGCAGATGCCATAAGCAGCTAAGGAAAGCTAAAACTTTGAACCACCGTGTGATGCAAACACACTTTGCAATCCATGAAATACTTTCAGAAATCATTTTAAAAGGGTTTGGGTTTCCTGCCTCCATTTGGTAAAAGGCTGATACTGATAAAAATAATAATAACAGGCCACCCCCAATGCTGTTATTTTCTGGTATATTTTAAATAAAACTCTTGACTGAAAATGAGAAGTGTGAATTGGACATTGAATGAAATTGTCAAGCCTGAAGGGAAAGATGGCCAATAAAAACCACAGAAGCACTTCCTCTTTACGTGTGTGCCAGTAAGAGCAGGGTGGGGGAGCACATCTTTTAATGCCTGCTTTGGCTTAAACAGTTGGAAACCTGTGCTCTCCCCGCGGGTAGCCCTTGTCCGACACAAACTTTCTCTAGCCCTTGAAACCACTACTTACTGTGATGCCTGCCGTACTGGTGCAGTCATGTCGGAAAGCCACGTTTCTGTGCAGGGAAGGGGTAGGAGATGTAATGAGGGGGCAGGGCTTGGGGAGGAAAGAAAACGTCTCTCTTTAGGGGATGGTACACAGCTTTCGCTTTAATTCTGTAGTGTAGAATTTATTAAGTGCGGACTGCATGCCATAGTGCTAGATGCTGGCAACGTGTAAAGCACCGCACTGCTATGTTCAGAGTCCTTTGTGGAACACACGTCAATGTATCAGGCAGAATAAATATGATATTAAGCAGTTTATATGTCATGAAGGTCAAATAACAAGGACCAGAAGCAAATTTTTTAATGCTTTGAAAGTTTTAAAGTGTATCTTATTACGTTCATTTCCCCCAGAAAATCAGAGGGAATCGTGCTCAAATGGCCTGTTTCCCAGCCTAATAATGTGCTATCTTTACAAAAATTGTCTATCCTGTACATTCTATTGTAATCCCTTTCAGATTTAATGAATTAAATCTGAATAAAGGGAAAAGTTTAGATAAGGTGAACAAAAACCTCAATTTTCTTCTCATAGTTAGAATAATACCTGCCTTGATACCTTTTCAGGAGTGCAACAGATTAAAAGAGGAAGTTTTCATCATAGCACTGACTGAGTATAGTAGTTGAGGTCTTGGGTTTAACATCTTGGTGACAGTTTCCTTATCTAGAAGGCAGGGCTGATAACAGGCTCTACCTCACAGAGTTCTTTTAGATATTTCTTTTCTTTCTTTTTTTCGGTACTGGGAATCAAACTCAGGACCTTGCACTTGCCAGATAGGCGCTTGTGCCACTGAGCTATATCCCCAGCCCTGTTTTAAGTTTTAAATAAAGCATGTGAAGAATTTATATAGCCAGGAGCTGTGGCGCGTGCCTGTAATCCCAGCACTCTGGCAGGCTAAGGCAGGAAGATTGCAAATTCAAGCTCAGCCCTGGCAATTCAGCAATTTAGTAAGACTCTGTCTCAAAGTAAAAAAAGAAAAAAAAAATTATAAAAGGCCTGGGAGTGTAGCTCAGCATAAAGGCCCTGGGTTCAATTCCTAGTACAAACAAACAAAACCAATAAAAAGTAACCTTACAAATATGTATATATGTTAATTTGTTTCACACACAGTTACCTAGAACCTGTTTTGTGTCAGGCTGGAGATATACAGCAGTGAACAGAAAAGCATACAAAAATTCTACTTTCAGCAAGTGTGTGGTGCACATCTCTAATCCCAGGACTTGGGAGGCTGAGGCAGGAGGAGGACTGCAAGTTCAAGGCCAGCTTGGGCTACAAAGTGAGTTCAAGGCCAGCCTGAACTGCATAGCAAAACCCTATTTAAAAAAAAAGACAAACATCCCTACTTTCAGGGTATTAACATGACAGTGAGGACAGATATATAACAAATCAGTAAAAATATTACATCTAAGTATAATAAATGAATACAGAAAAATTGAATTATGGGAGGGGATAGGGAATAGGTATTGGTGATTGCAACAGGATGGCTAGGAAGGCCAAGCCTGAGGGAGGTGAGGGAAACAGGCGTGAGGTTACTCCGGGAGAGTTCCAGACAGAGGACACTGCCAAACCCAAAAGCGAAGTGTGGCGGAGAGGTCTACATGTTGAGGGGGCAGAATATAGGTCCAAAATCTTTTACCCAGACTTCTACAGTCCAGAAACTTTTGAGAATTCCCTACCCTTTCAATTGCAGACATGGGTACATGACGACCCCTCTTCTGGTACAACATTCTATTTCCTCTTCTCTGCACTAGGACCAGATTCCACACCAGCACCCTGTGCCTACCTCCTCTTCTTGCAATATCTCTCCACAGCTTCTTTACATCAATTGTGCTACCAAGCGTCTTGGCCCTCAGGACACTGGCATTGTCACAGTGCCAATATCATCACTGATCCTGGTCCCCCTGTAATGCTAATGGGCTGTTCTGAGAGGGATGTGAAGTTTTATAGCAATATATATTAGAACTCCAACCATAACTCCTGCACGCAAGAGTCTCACTGCTGTTGAGTGAGTTTTTTTCTTTTTCTTTTTCTTTTTGTACTGGAACTCACGACCTCGTGCTTAGCAGATAGATGCTCCAGCTGCTGAGCTATATCCCCAGTCTCTCACTTCAGCTGAAAGCCGAACATTTCTTAATAAAGAAAATGTCGGCCCTAATAGTGACATCTAACTAAGAGCAATTAGTCATTTTCCACTCTTATGAGAAAATAAACTAGATGACAATAAGGAATCTGGGGGAGCAGTAGGAATTTAAAGAAGAAAGAAAAATGGAGAGAAGAGGAAGGATGAAACTATAAAAAACATGAACAAAATCAAAACAAACTCAACAAATATCTCTCTTCCTACAATTATTTATGAACATGGAAAGGAACTCTTTACCATTAACTCTTTCCTGTCCCTATGCATCTGAGATGTGTTTTCAGGGAGTAATGAGATTTTTTAATTTGTAAGGCTTTTTATGGAGGGAGATGGGGGGAACAAAAGGGGCAGAAATTAAGACGGGTTATGTACACGTAACACCTCCCACGATGAATGTGAGCAGTATGTGCTAGTGACCATATACTAATAAAAATAAGAAAAAGGCTTTTCAGTAATACCAGTCTCCCTTTCCATATTAAATAAGGCTCTAAAAAATGGTTAGAAAATAGGCACTAAACAAAAAGTTTTGAAGTAGTAAGCAACTTCATTGGCTTCCTCGCCTGAAATTGACCATGAAACTTCTTTTCTTCTGGTTCTTTTTCTTTTTTGCTTTTTCTTTTTTAAACCATCTACACAGGAAAGTGTTCATTTGCCTCAAAAACCTTGTAGTGACCCTGATGCTCCAAAGCCAAGATCCTCCGCAGGCAGGAAATGCCTTTGCCCGCTCCAAGGTCTCCTTCCAGCAGCCCTCTCCATTGTCTAGTTCTGTGTACACCCAACTTCTGAAGAGGTTTTCCTGCCGCAACTGCAAATCAAAGAGCTATTTTAAAAGAAGGAACCCACCGGTGCTTTCTAGCTTTTCTGCCTAACACTTGGGCACCCACTGGATCCCAGATGTCAATGCCACTCTGGGCATTGAGGATAATTCATGCATCTATCTCGAGGCCTTCAATCAGCAGGGTAGGTTCACGGGATTTCATCTGCCTCAGCGCCATCTCTGCTCTTATCCACCACTGTATAAATTCCATGGAGACAGGGGTCCCTGCAGCCACATCTGAAGGGGTAGCTGCTATTCTGTAGACCTTCTGGAGCTGATACTTTGGTGGGTGAGAGGAATCTACAAAGTGTTTATCATCAGAATTTAACAACAATATCAAATAAACTTGATTAATTTTAAAAAACAATATAAAAATGTATCAAGGGACAAAATTAGATTAGACACAGAGAATCCCGCTGGGATTGCATGAAACCCAATGATATGAAAAGTAAATGTTAACAGAACATGTGATTATTTTGACCACAAGTTATCAAACTCCTAACCATTGAAAAACATCTTGGGTGGCTGATTTTCCATATTCTGTCCCGTGTTACTGTTAGTCACATAACTATCACTTCTAATCAAAGATGTAAAGGATCATTATTAGATTTTGAAGAGAAATCAAAGGGTGAGCTTTTAAGTGGAATGAGAATTTTGGTGCATTCTGTCCCCAGCAAAGTGCATCCCCCCACCAAGTCCAAATACACAAGTTTGCTTGAATCCCTGTCCTGCCTCCATTAACTAAGATGAATATTCACAGTAATAAAACCACAAGCACAAAGCTTTCAGAAATGTTGAAAGAGAATAGGTACTTTCACTATCAGAGATGGTTTCCTCTTTTCCCACAAGATGTCTTATCAGCTTTCACCCTGAGAAAACCATAAAAAAGCAAGCAAAAAAAAAAGAAAACCACTTACGCAATAGTTCTTTAAATAAAATACTACACAACAGGCTAGTCATCCCTAAAAGTGATGTTGTTTGAAGAGTCAAAGTACATCATCCAACAAAATCAATATCCTATTAAGTTAGCAAGGTTTCTGCATATCAAAGAGCAACAAACTGAATAACTTAAAGTATAAGTACACGACCCAGGGGATTAATCACACACTGTCATGGTGAAATTAGGGCAATTCTTCCAATCATTAACGTTTTGCTTACAAAAATGTGCTTTTCTGTTTGTCTTTCTGCTAAATGATAACCATTTTCAAGTTGAATCTCCTGATAAAAAGAGTTAAAAAACAAGACAGGAGCTGTGCTGTAAAGGTCATACATGCTGCTTCAACATGAAATAGCCAAAAGACAAACAAATAAAAAATGCCTGGATTGTAGGAAGAATTTGTAAATATTCACTGGCAGTCTGCAATGGGGCACTTTAGGCACGTTAATGCCAACCTGTGTCCTGAGAATACTGCACCTCTTCCAGTGAACATGCTCTTGATTCTTAAGGACATGTTTAGTTCAGACCATGAACAACTTGAAAAGAGACAGGGTTAGCTTTAAATTGGAAAACAGCCTGGCTTCAGGGAATTGTCGACTTTAAAACAAGACTTCACCCCTCCAGTTTTTGACTATCAATCAATACATAAGTTGGTGTTTCACTGCCTAATAGTCATGATACTGTTACTCAGAAGAATAAATATTAACCAGAGGTTATCTGCAGAGGCAAAACACACATACAGATTTCGGGATTACTTTAATTTAATTCTAGATCCACAAGCCTTCCCTCCATTCTCCAAAAATCTGATGCAGACAGTCCCATTTTCAGATAAGGTTGATTATGGCCTTTGAAACCTTGTAACTTGGAAGGCAGGGTCTGGAGCTTGGAGCCAGCAACTTATGGGAAGGAAAACTCTCCCACTTGGTGGCTACTTTGGTCTCCAACAACGAGAAAATATAGAATGGGGGGGGTGTCGAGAGCATGAACCCAGTTGGCATATGGGAAGCAAGAGGGGTCTTGTGGATCAAGTGGACTGTCTTTGTTCTACAGATAAGAGCACTGAGGCCAAGAACTAAAACTCCAGTGCAAATCTTCAAGTCTCCAGGCCTACCCACAACTCTCTGCCTAAGAATCAGTACTCACATTCACAAAAATCAAAGTCACCTGCAATTCGGGGCAGCGGGGCGTTCGTTTTTTGTTTGCTTGTTTGTTTTGAAATCTATGGCAAAAAGATGTGACAATCTGCTAAGAGTCGTGGTTTTTTCGTTGTCTTGGCCTCAGGGCCCACCTCTGGAGAGCCATACCCTTTGGCTGTCAGATCAGGATAAGGCCACTCTGCTCCAAGCCCTCATCCAGTTCCACAGCATCTAGAGAGTTCCATGGAGTCTAAGGCGAGAGGGGTAGATTTCTGGACCTCTTCCTCACAAGTCTTTGCCACTGTTTTGCTGGAATGCCAAAGACCTGATGGCTCAGCTAGGCAGGGAGCGGGCTGCAGGCTATCCATACTGAGGGCCGTGAGAAGCCTCAGCTATGTACGCCTATGCCTCAGCATCTTCATTTTCCCAAGTTCCACCATAAGCCTTCTTGCACCCTGAGCCCACCTCTCCTCAGCTACTAAACCTCACTGCTTTGGGGGATACTCCCTGCCTCCCACAGTCTCCCTCCTCTCCCCGCAGCTCCAGCCTCCAAACCAGGGTGAGACATCCCACTCTCCTCTTCCACACTAGGTGTACCTTAGTGCTCTCACAGTGTGCTCTGTCGCGGAAGCTCTTGTGGAAATGCGACTTCCCGCTCCCACCCTAGCCCTACCAATCCGAGCTGTGGGGATGGGCCAGGGATTCCAAGCCCTGTGGGGATCTGAAGCTCGCTCAGCCGGAAAATCCTGCCTTGGCACTCCCTCTGCGCTCACTCCCCGAAGTCCAGCCTAGCCCAGGCGAGGGGGTTCCAGAGACTCCACGGATGACGCAGTGTTGACTTACATGGGTCAAGGACAGCGAGCGCCCAGCCGGCCGGGGCCAGCCTTGGAGCCCAGGAGAATCGATGAGTTCCTGCGGAATCACTGCAGCAAGCCAAGGCCACTCTTCCAGTTTGGGGCACAAGCGGGGGAGCGGGTGGTGTGATCCAGCCCCCAGAAGACGAACCCAAGGCACCCCCACCCCACACAGCTCCCTGGCAAACACTCCAAATTCACGTTCAAGCGACCCTAGTCCACACCTGTTCACTGCGCTGCCAGGACCCGCGGAGCCAGAGCGCGGGACAGCTCAGGGACCTGGACTCAACCAGGACTCGAGGTCCCAGAGCACCCACACATCACCTTGAGGTGCTCTAAGAAAAGGTGTGTTTGGGTTTTCTTTCTTTAAACCAGAAAATGCAATATCCGACGAGGTCAGTTGTCCCTAGGATAGATTTATTTTACAGACAATTAACTCATTTTTAAAATTCTGGCTTTTTTTTACAGTGAACAATTCTATATACACACATTATAGACATTGATATGAAACAGTATCTACAATCTACTTACACTAAACCTGAAACTTCTAGTTTATCTCAGATTGTTAGGCACCGATGAATTAGTTTCTCCGCCTGTAGGACAGTACTATCCTCTTCACACCTCGGTCAAACAGGTACTAAGTGATAGCCCAACATGAGCATTTATCAAGCGTGCTCCAAAATGGTTGTGAATTTAAGGCAACAGTTAAGAATAGCATAACAAAGTAAAGCCTGTTTCCTTTTAAAGTACTCCAGGTCTGCCTGAAATGTGGGCCCCTTCTCCGAGGCACTGGATTCGGGGTTGCTTTTCGCTTTGCCACTAAGCAGGATGTAAATACAGATTATAGAAAGTCATTCAAGAAGAGCCCATTAAAACCTTTAAAGTTATAACTTAAAAAAATTTAACAAACGTTCAAAATTACTTTTTATAAATAGAAATAACAATTTACTTTTTTCTAAAAGGGGAGAGGGCTTGCATTTTTATCAAAACAACCTAAAATCAGTACATACAACATTTGTTAAGTTAAAATTAAGGCTTCAATGCAGGTTTGCTAATTAGCCAGTGCACCAAATATTTTTAGGTTTCCAAAACGCTAGAAAGTAGGTTTTCTTTTCTCATATAGTTTTCCAGTTCTTCCATGAAGAATTTCTATAGCATCATGTTATTTCCCAGTCCAGTTTTTTAACACACCAATGCTGGTGACCATCATCCAGAGTTAAAATAGCTTTTATCGCCTTCAATGTCCACTTCCTGATCAGAATCCTCTGAAATCTCTGAGTCCAGGTCTTCCTGGGAGGCAGGGGATGGTGAACACTGTGAACTATCCAAAGGAGCTCCTGTATTCTGTTCACCGGGCAAGTCTTGCCTCTGGTCACAGGGATTGTCCAAACTTTCCAGTTCCTCCTTTTTATTACTTTGAGGGTTTTCCTGGAAAAGGGCATGAAAACGGAGATTGGTAGGATCATGAAACACGGAGAAGAGGTAATATCAAAATGTCTTTTCATCCTGCACCATCTTATTTTGGTTTATTAAATGTTTTTTATTAGAATCCTTTCATTCGGAAAATACTTACTTATGATACTTCTTGATTTGAAAGAAATAAAAGTATGAGTCACAAATATAAGTGTAAATGTACTGTACCAACTGAACACTTGATCCTTTTTTGCCAAGTACACCATTTTTGGAACGACACATAACAACGGAACATAATAAAAATTTTTCTCTTCAAATTCTTGTTCCTTGAATTTTCCTAGGTAACTTATATGAATTTCATCCAAAAATTCAAAAATTTGCAAACCTCGGCATAAATGGACTAGTACCATCCTAGACCCACGGTCTTAAGATTCTTAAAAGTTTGAGGGAGAAAACTCAAATCACAACAGCTGCACGCTATCTTCATTCTTGAAATATTTAAATCTTGCCACTCAGCAGCTGTCTTCTAACATTTTAAGGAGAACGTTAGGGGCTGGGTCCTGTACCGGGCCTGGATTCAATCCGCAGCCCTCCCAAGTGGTGAATTAAGAAAGTCTCCAAATTATTAGACTGGATTCTTTTTCATTCATTTCCTAATATAAATTTGTTTTGTTTTGTTTTGTTTTTTGGTACCAGGAATTGGACTCAGGACCTTGCAATTGCCAGGCAGGTGCTTATGCTTCTGAGCTAGATCCCTGGCCCCCTAATATAAATTTATGAACACATACATACAAGAATGTAACAAGTGACAAAATCATGGCAAAGAAAAATGCAGAACTAGAAGACTGTTGCTGAGAAGGGAGAGAATTAAATAAAATTTACTTTAAATCTGAAGGAAATTCCTGAAAAATATTCCCAGATAACATAGAAACTGTTAATTTAGAAGTCCCAGGAAAACTAGAATCAGGCCTTTGAACAAGAACTAAGTTAGTGTTTGTGCTTGTCTAAATCCTGTGCTTGTCTAAAATGGACATTAACGCTACACAGAAGCACAATATGATATACTGTTTTGGTTTTAGTCTTTTTGAGGCAGGGTCTTGCTATGCAGTTCAGGCTGGCCTTGAGCTCACTTTCTAGTCCAGGCTGGTCTCAAACTTGTAATGATCCTCCTGCCTCAGCCTCCCAAGTGCTGGGATTGCAGGCATGAGCCACCCCACCTGGCAGATACACTGTTTTTTAAAACCAAATAAAATAATACATTCAAGTTTTCAACTGTGTAACAAATGTACATGGTCAGAGCCTGAAAGGAAATTTGCAAATATTTAAATCTTGTTAGAATAATAAAAATGTAGGAATTTTATTCTCCTTTTCAAAATGGTCTTTCTTTGAGATATCACCTTGTTTTTAATGGAAAAGTAATGATCAATAAATTTAACAATCTACATTAAATTTCCTAACTTGAATTATTGTTTCAAAATATTGTGTTTATCATTTAAATTGGAAAATTAACAATTCAGCAATTGTCAGGTAACTTTGGCAACATCTCCAGATGAGGGTATCAAAAACAGATCTTTAGCTTTCAACCAACTGAGCCTCTTTAAAAACTGAATAGGCCTTTCCTTTTTATCACACATTGCGTAACAAGGTCACTGGAAGAAAGACTTAGAAATTTTAAACTACTTTCCCGACAGGCTTGAGTATTTTCTTACATGTTTTATATTCATTTTAAGAGTTGGCATTGAATAGAATAATTTTTAAATTCTTTGATATTTAATTCTTCTTAAAGACAGCACAAACAGACTTAAAGGTGTTTGTGTCCTGTTGTTTACCCTTGAATTCTGCCTGGTTTTATTATGGCTGTGTAAATAAAAGAAACAATTTTCTCCCAAAGATAACTGCTTAAGTCATTTACTGTCAATTACTTTATCTTTCCTGCGTTAATTAGATAAACAACATATGGGGTTTATAAAACAATTAGCTGGGAGTTTTACTAGCCCGTGTGTGAAAACCCAAGCATAATTGATATAGGAACTGCATTAGGTGCTTTTAGCATTACTGCCACCTGAGCAACTCATCCTGCATTTCAGTAGAATTATTTGCCTTTTTAATCAAGGTGAAGAGGTTAAATAGTCTCTGAAATGACTTTTGCATACAACCCATAACAGGCCTCCCTCGCGTTGAGATAACATGATACAAATATTTATCCCCATAGAAACAGAACTACGTCGTCTATACCTGTTTTAGTCGTCTCCACTTAGCGCGTCGATTCTGAAACCAGGTTTTGACCTATAGGAAAGAAAAAGAAAACTTAGCAAGAGCCCAGAATCCCGAAGAAGCTGAGTAGGAGCGGAGAAGCGGATCAGGGACTGCGGAGCCAACCGACCCTCAACCCTTCAAAGGTTGAGCAGTGTCGAAGCACAACGTGGTTTCCCGCCCCCTGCGGCCCGCGGTCCTGGGGACCCCGCCCCTAGGAGCTGGCCTCCGCGCGCGGGAGCCGAGGGCGCGTACCTGTCTCTCACTAAGCTGCAGCATCTTGGCCAGACGCTTTCGCTCAGGCGGGGAGAGGTATTTCTGCGTTTCGAACTTCTTCTCCAGCTCGATGGTCTGGTCATTGGAGAACCTCACCTGGCCCCCTTTCCTTTTATGTAGAGGCCTCTGCAAGAAGGGACTCCAGAGCACGGGTTTGCCTGGCGTAACGGAGAAGCGGTTAGGAGGCCAGGAGCTGGGGCGGGCCGGGCCACCCCAGACCAGCCTGCCCGTGGGGTGGTGGAGTGACACTCGCCTGACCTACTCGCTTAGGTCCCCAGCGAGGGGAACCCACGCGCTCCCACCAACACACACCAAGAGGCGCACTGCCGAACACCGAAGTCCCACAGCCACTCTGCACACACGGAGCACCCTCTACCCTCCGACACACAACTAGCAAATCTTTTCAAGCGCGCTGGCGGCCGGGCTGAAAACACCAGGACGACTCTTTCAATCATCAGTCTGGAAGCTATGCAAAACTATTTGCACCCCTCAGTGCACCCCCCTGCTGAAAGGCACTTTCCAGGGACGCCCGCGTGCGCGCCCCGGGGGCAGCGGGGCAGCCGCAGCACTCTCAGCCTGGCTGCGCGAGAAGCGCCCGCGCCCGCGCCTGGAGCCGCGCTAGGCCTCGCGGCCTCCAATCCTGGCCCGCGGGCGCCGCGCCTCCTCTGATTTCACACCCCGCCCGCGGGGGCGGCCAGTTAAAGCCACCCCACAGACTATGGCAACATTTCCGTCAATGTGTTTCCTGTTGGTCTATCTCGAAAAACCCTTTGCTTCCTCCTGCGCGGTCCCAGAAGTAACCCAAGGAAACCCAGGGCGCACTCTGTGAAAACGTTCGTCCTCAAGCCTGGCCCGGCTGAGGGTCCCGCTCCGGGCCCTAGAGGGGACACAGCCAGGGGGGCCGTAGCGCAAAACCCAGGAGGCTGGGATAAAAAATACAAATAGAATAAACAGCCTCTTTAGATAGTGTAACTCACACATCCCAAATCTTGCTGTTGAGAAGCCAGAGACCTCGCCATCGTAATGCCAACCAAGCTGCCAGTAAGAGTGGGTTTAAAACCCTGGTGGCCCAGGGGAAGCGTCCCGCTTCCTTAACCACCCTGGGCTTCAGATCCCAGGGCTCCGAGGGCCACCCGAGTCCCGACATCGGTGGCTTATTTCTTAGGCCGCGCACGATGCGACAAGCCCCGCAAACTCCCCAGGGTGTGCGCTGCACTTCCTAACTGGTGCCTGGGGGCTGTGCCTTCCTGTTCTAAAGCAGTGTCTGTCCGTCCGTCCGTCGGTGCGCCTGCAGGCCTGCACCTAAGTAAGCGCTTTGAAAGCTGGCATTGTTTTTTCGAGATTTTGCTTGCGTCAGGCTTCAGACTGGTGCAAAACAGCTTCGAAAAAAAAAAAAAAGGAAGCAACTGGTTATTTTAGCTGCCATAAAGTCCCATCCCACACAGAGGAAATGAACCATATCAGAAAAACGGATCCTGGCTATCAGAAGCCGAGTGTTTCCTGAATTTGTCTGTATTGAGGATGTCGATAAAATAATCTGCAGCGCGCACCGCTCCCGGGGAGGGTCTGCTTCACGCAGCCAGGAAGACACTTAACAGCTTCTGAAACCAGATTTACTCCTATCGAGAACTCAAGATTTCCTGTATGAACGGAAAGGGTCAGGCTCTTTCACTGCACAAGCTTGTTGAACCAAGTCCAACCCCGTAACCGCCCGGGCCGGCCGCTATCCCTGCCCCCGAGCGGCGGGCCTGGGGTGCCTGGACCCCGCCTTCCCCGTCCGTGTCGTTACCCCCACCCCCGGCACGCGCTGGCCTCCGCAGCAGGCCCCGCGGCGGCTCCCGACGCCCTCCCGGCCCGCGCGCCTCGACGCCTGTAAGGTGCAGGAAAACCAATCTGAGTCACCGTGCGGTCAGCCCGGCTGCGCGCCCCCGAGGCTCGCGCCTCCGGTCCTCAGCCCCCGCGCGCGCCCGAGAGCCGCTTTTCAATCGTTTTGGCCGCAGCCGGCAATCGCCTCTCCCCGCCGCCCCGCCGCCTCCCGGGCGCTGCCACCTGCCGGGCGGCGCCTTCCTCGCGTCCTCCTCGTCGCCCCGGCGTGGCCCCGCCGTGACCCGGCCGCCTTACCCAGGGGGTCGTGGCGGAGCAGGGCGTGCGTGTAGTCGTTCACCGTCCGCGGGAAGGGGTACAGAGGGCCTCCGAGGCCGCCGGGGCCGTAGGCGGCGGCCAGCGCGGCGGCGGGGTGGTGCGAGAAGGCGGGGTGGATCGGCGTGGGCTCGTACACCGGGGTCCGGTAGGAGGACACGAGGCTGGTGAAGGAGGAGTTGGGGGACGGCAGCGTGGGGGCGGGCGTGGGGGCGGCGGGCCCGCGGCCCAGGATGTCCTCGATGTAGAAGGGCGTCGGGTGCGCGGGCTGCAGCAGCGGGGTGGGCGCGTACAGGGGCACGCCCGCCGCCGGCCCGGGGTGCGGGTACTGCATGGCTCCTGCGCTCCGGCCCTCGGAGAGCTGCCAGCCCGCGCCGCGGCGCTACATTTATCGGCGCCCAAGGCTCCCGGCGATAGGCTCCGCCGGCCGCGGGGTGGGGCCGCGCTCGCTGGCCCCTTCCTGCCGCTGGGCGCTGTGGCCAATGGCGCCGGCCCCGGGAGCCGCCTCCCGCCCCCACCCGGCCCGCCCCGCCGGCCGGCCCCGCGCCCCCGGAACGCTCCGGCTGCGGACTCCGGGACCCTGCGCCCCGCTGGGTGTCCGCCGCCGCTGGGCATTCGGTGGCCGCCCGAGCCGCGCCCGTCGGGAGAGACGCGCGGACAGCAGCTGCCAGCGGCGCTGACCCGAGCGGCCGCGGCCCCAGCCGGAGCTCGGTCCGGGCCTCCTCGGGGTGCGGGCAGCTGGCCCCGGGCGAGGAGCGGCCCGATTCGGCGGAGGCGAGGCTCGCTGACAGGGCTGTGCCTTCGCAGGCCCCAGAGAGCCTTACCGGACGCTGCGCTCTTTGGAATAACGGTGGCCCTGATTATTGCCCGGGACTCCTCTTAGACTCACAACTGGAGAGCGCCCAGGGCGCCTAGAACTGCTCCAAAGAGAAGGAACTTCGGCCTGAGCTGCTTCCAGAGGGTGACTAAGTTTAAGGTGCCCCGGTCTCGGGGCAGCTCCTGCCCATTTCATTGGGGAGCTCCCGGGCCCCATCCGTTTCTCTGGGATCGAGGCAAAAGCTGCTCAGGGGAGGACCAGGTCCTACGGCGCCAGTCAGAGACTATGAAGTCCTTTTGGATGCGACGCGGGCTGCTCCGTGTCCTTTCTCCCCAGCCCCGGGGCTCACAGCTGCAGGCAGCGCGGCCCCTCCGTTTTGCACGTGCTTTGTGTTGAAGCCAGGGCTCTGTCCCTCCTAGTGCAGCGTGGCCTCCAGGCCTCTTGTGCAAAGGGCCAATTTCTTGACTGACGCCCCCCTGCGGTCATCACACCTCAGGTGAGTCGCTCCCGCTGAGGTTCTCTAGTAGTCCGGGAAATAGATTTCCAAGCTCTTTCTATTGGATTTTTAAATGTTATTATTAAATCTTCATCTTTGAACTATTTGTCCAGTTGCGGTGGGACCGAAGTAAGAAGACTGGACCGGGAGCTGGACTGCCTGGGTTCGAGTTTCACTTCGCACATTTTTGTTGAGCAACTGCAGTGTGCCAGCAGGGAGCAAGACATACAGTGCCTTGTCCCCACAGAGGCAGGAAACAAATTTAACACAGTGACATACATGTGCTAGGAAGGAGACGTGCACAACGCACTGACATCTTATGACAAGGGGGCACCACCTAGTTGGGAGAGGGTGGAGGAATTGTAGGCAAGGGAAGAACTTCCCGGGACTGAGGTGTAAAAGATAAGCAGGTGTCAACAGGACTAGGGTGAGAGAGGGGCACATTCCAAGCCCAGAGAATAGTAGCATGTGAGTGTTGTCAGCTAGTACAGTCTTGGTCACTTCACCACCCTGAGATTTTCTCACCCAAAGGATTCAGGCATCTTTCACAGTCAAATGACAGACAAGAGATGCAGGCACAGATGAACATAGGGAGGGTACTATGCTCGACTTAATTTTTTAGAAGCTTGGGGTAAGAATATATCTATCTCTGTGTCTGCTCTTTTATGTAACAAACAGTTAATATTGCTGTCCAAATAACATGGGCTGAAGACAGGGATAAGGCTGGAGAGAGAATATGTATCTTGTGACTACTTTGAGAATTGCACTATGTGCATGTGTGATTCATTCGTGGTATAACTGAGCCCTTGAATAAGTGGCTGACTGAAATGTTAAGGGAGGAAAGGTACAGCGGGAACTGAAAACCTATGTTGCCAGAAAGCATGGGGGCAGGCTCCCTTGAAGGGGCTTACAGGGGCTTAGCTAAATTTGGGGAGATTTACGCTTCAAAAAATACAGTGTAGATGGTAACACATTGAATACAAACCCTCATGAGCTCATGGTGATAACGCAGAGAGTAAGGGGTAGAAGCTGGGAAAACTGGAAGAATGCCAGCTGACAAATGTAGAAAGTTGACACAATCAGAAAATATAACATTTCCTTCAAGAAAATCATCCTTGGACACCACAACTGATGAGTGAAATGTTGAAGATGAGGAATCTCACAAGGTCTTACAGTATCACCCCAACTGATTGGACTCTAGGTTTAACATATATGTATATGTATATATATATATATATATATATATATATATATATAGACTTGTTCAAGGATAATGAAGGAATGTACATACGAATATATGTCAGATGAGAATATTAAATTAGTGTTGTCACCGGGCATGGTGGTGCATGTCTGTAATCCCAGCACTTGGGAGGCTGAGGCAGGAGGATAGTAGCAAGTTTGAGACCAGTGTGGGCTACACAGTGAGCTCAAGACCAGCCTGAGCTGCATAGAGAGACCCTGTCTCAAAAAGACCAAAATACATAAACTAATTAAATGTGTCCTTAGGTGTGATGTTGTATGGTGAGTTATATTGGAAAATGTGTTGTTATTCTTGATAGATATAAACGAAAGTATTTAGGAGTGATGGATCATATCAGCAGCTTACTTTCAAACAGTTCGATGTACACATATATACTTATATACATAGATACACATATGTATACATAAAGACATTAAAGCTTCTCTAGGTTTTAAAGTTTTCAGCGTACAAACTGGTAGAAAAGTATGATTTTAAATGTTAAAAATGAAAGCACTGCTACATTTTCTTGAAGGTTAAAAACTTATGATCTGTTAAGTCTGCATATAATTTTAGGTAGCACCTTGCTCCTGGAATCATCAGTGGAGGGTTTTCGGGAACCGTCAATCTCCGTGGGTCAGCTCCGATGTCTGCAGATTCCACCAGCCATCATTCTGACTGCATGGCTTGCAGGAGAATTTAGTCTGTTCTGTGTTCTGAGAACAGATATGGGTTCTGGAGACCAAGAAAGAACAGTTATTGTTTGAAGTTCAAATGTGCCTTCAAAAGTTATATTTGGTCTTCAAAGGCCAGGACCTCAGTGAACTAAGCAAATAACTATTTTTTCTCACAAAATGTTTCTCCCTCATTTTGTTTTTCTTCATTTTGCCCCATCCACCTAGCAAGTAACTGGGATGGTTATGCCTATTCATTTACTGCCTTTATAGAAATCACTAGCCAGCCTTCATACACCAACTTGAAAAATAGTATGAGTTGGTAAAACTAGTTTATTCTGAGGTTGATGCAGCCACGAGCCAAAAAGACCTAAATCTACAAACATCCCCTCAAATATTAAAATGCTAGGGAGCCAGTCATGGTGGCGCACGCCTGTAATCCCAGCACTTGGGAGCCTAAAACAGGAGGATTGTTCTGAGTTTGAGGCCAGCCTGGAATACAAAGTGAGCTCAAGGCCAGCCTGAACTGCACAGTGAGACCCTGTCTCAAAAAGAAAAAGACCAAAAAAAAAATGCTAGGGAGATGACCATTAATAATCACTAGTACTAGAGAAATGATCTCTCATTATTAATCATCAGTAAAGGAAGCATCATTCCTTTCTTTGATGTTGCCACGGACCCTGGGAAGTGGATATAGATCTTTAACAAGGCAGTGGTATAACATTCCGATTCAGCTACATAATCCTCACCAGCAAATTGAAGCACTTAATTCTGTTAAGCTATATAACACTACCTTACCTAAGGCCAGTCGTCAGACCCATGTTCACTTTGCTGTAGTTAAAAAAAATTACAACCACATTTGTGAATGTCACATTTATTGAACTACATAATTTTTAATATCACTTGTGTGGGTTTTATAGTTTGTTTTATTGTTTTAAAAGTCATTTGGGGCTCTAAAAAAACGATTTTTCCAACATTGTCCTTATGATTTTTTTTCACACAGTCAAAACTAATAAAACAAAACTGTTGTAGCTATTTAATTCAAAATCTCTTGGAGTTTCAATATTTTTTCTCTGCTGGATACTAAAACCAATAAAGCTACATGAGATTTTAATTATATACCAAATTAAACAAGACTCTCCCCCAAAATTTGGCACTATTTATTTTCATCATTGTTCAAAAGGCCAGATTTTGTAAGAAGAAAAGCTAGTTCTCACCTCTAATTTATCAGGTAAGAACTTAGGTAAACTTTTTGCAACTTATTTCCAATAATTAAATATATGTAGAGGTAAAATTCCAAATTAGCTGTAGCTTAAAAGCACAAATGGATTTTATTATGGCAATTTAGTTCTATATCTACTTATAGGACTTCTTGCTTTGTTTTTTTATTTGTATTTTGCCATACTGGGGATTGAACCCACAGCCTTCACACTGAACTACACTCCTAGGCCTTTATTATTTTTATTTAGAGACAGGATCTGGCTAAATTGCCTAGGCATGACATGAACTTACAGCCCTGCCTCCGCCTTCCAAAGAGCTGGGACTATAGACTTGAACTACGATAACAAGTGGAACAAAAATAATTTATTAAATCTCATATCAAGTTGTTTTATTTATATTTGACATAATCTAATTAGTATTTTAATGTTTTACTAACTTAACAAAATGCCAGTCTAATCAAATAAAAATGTCTCGCTGGATGTGGTGGCACATGCCTGTAATCCTATCACTTGGGAGGCTGAGGCAGGAGGATTGTTGTGAGTTCGAGACTAGGCTGGGCTACAAAGTGAGCTGAAGGCCAGCCTGAACTGCAAGCAAGACCCTGTCTCAAAAAGACCAAAAAGAAAAAAGAAAAAAAAAAAACCACCCAACCAAAACCAAAAACAACAGCAACAAAAAATAGAAATGTCTCATCCATGTCATGAATACATGGGTGGTAAGCAATGATTACTTTGTTATCTCTTCACCCATGCTCTTTCCTCATGTTGCTGGCATTTTATGTGTTTTATTTGCTTTGCTTTTGTTATGGTGATGCTGTGAGTAACCCACATCCATGCATGCTGGGCCAGTGCTCTACCTCTGAGCCGCACCTCCAGCCCCCTTCTCACATTTTACATGCTTTTACTGACTGTGGAACCTTAGGTAGGATTTATAATATCTATTTATTCAATATAAAGATTGATAAAGAACTCAATAATAACAGCGCAAGAGCCGAACAGGCATTTCTCCAAAGAGGATATTCAAATGTTCAGTAAGCACATTCTAAACTGAGAGTGGCGGTGTATGCGCACATAATCCCAGCACTGGGAAGGCTGAGGCAGGAGGATTGACATGAGTTTGAGGGAGGCCAGGCTAGGCCATATAGTGAGCTCAAGGCCAGCCTGGCCTACAGAGCAAGACCCTGTCTCAGAAAAAGAATAAAAAGGTGTTCTACATCATTAATCATCAAGGATATGCAAATTTAAACCACAGTGATGTACCACTTCTTACACACTAGGATAGCTACAATAAATTAAAAAAAAAACGTGTTAATGAGGACATGGTGATTTAGAACGTTCCTACTTTGCTGGTGGCAATGTAAAATGAAGTGCCTGCTTTGGAAAATAGACTGGCAGTTCCTGAAAAGGTTAAACATGGAGTCACCAGTTCCCAGGGAATACTGTAATTCCACTCCTAGGTATATACTCAAGAAATGAAGACATGTTCACACAAAAACTTGTTCACAAATGTTTGTATTCATGATAGCCAACAAGTGGAAATTTAATAGCCAAAACTGAACAACTCAGGGCCTCAACTGATGGGTGTGTAAATAAAATGTAATCTACCTGCACCATGGAATATTATTTGTTAGTGAAAAGGAATGAAGTACT
This sequence comes from Dinomys branickii, assembly GCA_004027595.1. Lineage (NCBI taxonomy): Eukaryota > Metazoa > Chordata > Mammalia > Rodentia > Dinomyidae > Dinomys > Dinomys branickii. Next base: position 6,612 of record PVLD010006938.1, on the reverse strand, counting down.
GATCCACACTACAACATAAATGAACTTTAGAACTATTGTTTTCAAAAGAAGCAAGGCACAAAATACTATATATTTTGTGACTCAATCTATATCAAATGTCCAGAATAGTCAACTCTATAAAGACAGAAAGATTTGTCTTAGGCTAGAAAAGTTGGAAGTACATGAAAGATAAAAGCTGATGAGTTCAGGGTTTCTTTTAGGGATGAAAATATTCTAAAAGTTATTGTGATGGTTACACAATGTTGTGACTATCTTAAAGAAAAATATTTTAAATTGCATGGTCTATGAATTATATCTCAGTAAGTGTCATATAATGTTTAATAATATAAGGATGTAATATTATATGGTAGCCATATATATGTTATATGTTCTACTTTTAACAAGTGTTAAAACACCCAAAGTGAGATTTTAGCATATAATCTAAGGACATACAGCAAAATTCCTAGGCAGCAACCTCTGAGAAGGTACCAGAAAGGGTGGACAAGGGCTTTGGCAGTGTGGCCCGTGGGACTTTCTAATCAGCAGCCCGACCTGCCCTTCTGCACCCTTGCCCCTTCAGTATCATTGTGTCACCAGTGAAGCCCCCCTTCTAATCCCCACCCAGAAAGGAGAGGAAGAACATTGCCAAGGAACTGAATATCTGAAGGAAAAAGACAGCCAGGTTCTAGTCCTGATTTTTAAATTTTCATGAAGTCATTTTGGATTTTATGGGCACAAAGTTCTCCTGTCCTTGACTCTAAAGATCTTCTTCTGCGAAAAAGGAAAAGACAGCAAATGTCATGACAGGCCAACATAAGTAGTCACAAGACCCGACCTGTTTTTCAGGTGTATGTGTATGTGTGTGTGTGTGTGTGTGTGTGTGTGTATGAGAGAGAGAGAGGGGAGGGTTCAGAGAATGGTGGCTGGCAGAACATTGTGGAGATCCAAAATGCAGGATTTACCAGTGCTAAGAATGATTACCCCTAGAAAAATGGAGGCTTCTGGGTAAAGACTGCCAGTTAACCTATAGGAGCTCACTCTCCTTTTCCACAAAGCCTTCATCTCAATTCAAGTATTACCTCGCTCCCCCCAGCTGTGAAATGGACCTGAAATACTGACATATTTAAGACCGGCTTATCAAAGAAGTTAGGACTTTTAAAGATGGGAAATATTACTCGCACCAAGGTTTGACTCAGAAGGGAAATCTCTAGCTGAAAATACAGGTCTCAGCTCGGCGTGGTGGCAAATGGCTGTAATTCCAACACGAGGGAGGCAGAAGCAGGCAGATCACTGCAAGTTTGAGGCCAGCTTAGGCAACATAGTGAATTCAAGGCCAGCCTGAACTACATAGAAAGACCCTGTTCCAAAAAAAGAAAGAAAGAAAGGAAGGAGGGAGGGAGGGAGGGAGGGAGGGAGGAAGGAAGGAAGGAAGGAAGGAAGGAAGGAAGGAAGGAAGGAAGGAAGGAAGGAAAAGAAAAAGGCGCTAGGAAGGGCCTTATGTAGTGTATAATTTTGTACTGTTTGAGTGTTGAAGCCGGTTCCCACATAGTCTCTGGTATGTAGTAGGGGCTCAATAGATATTTTTGACCATGTGAATGAGTAGAATCAAACAAACATGATTTTCTATTCAAGCATCACTATTTCAACTGAGTTTTGATTCTTTTCCTTCCTGCCTTCCCTCCTGGATGTAGATGGTAGTGTTACCCAGTAGTTAAAAACGTTGACCTTATCTGACACTTTCCAACTCCAGAACCTGGGGCAAGGAACTTACCCTTTCTCAGCCTATGCTGGTTTTGTTTAGTTTTTTAAGTGCTGTCCTTTCAGTGAGTATGGAATCCAGGGGCTATACATGATTTTTTTTTTTTTTTTTTGCGGTACTGGGGATCGAACTCAGGACCCTGTGCTTGCTAGGCAGGCGCTTATTCCACTGAGCTATATCCCCAGCCCAAGGGGCTATACATGATAGGCAAGTATTCTACCACTGAGCTTCCATCCCTAGGGGTTTTTATTATTTATGTTGAGACAGGGTTTGCTAAGTTGCGCACATTGGCCTCAAACTTCAGATTTTTAGACCCAGGACTCCACAGTAGATGGCATTAGAGGTGGGTGCCACTGCATGTGGTTCAGCCTGCGTCTTCAAATGTTGTTTTGCTTTTATGTTAGCCTCTCCAAAAGGCAGACTGATAAGCACAGTTATCATGGGGATGAAATGTACTACTTTTAACATTTTTAGCACCATGCCCAGATCAGACCTCAGCTTCCTTCTGTTTGAGGGGAGTAGAATAAAGTGTGCCTGGGGCAGAACAACAGCTGTAAAGAACCTAGATTAGTCCATCTTTGCTTTGCCCAAGTTAAAGGGCAAAGGTTTTTGATTGATTATTTTTACTTCATATGCAAAATACCATAGTGCATGACTTATGTTGAGGAAAAACCCAAACTGACAAGAGAGATGGGCCTGTGCATTTCTAACGTCCTTCCTAGTTTAGAATGATGCTTTTAACTGGTTCCTCCTGAGTTTCCAGTCTCGACTGTTGGTATCTCCAGCGCTGGCTGAGAAGGGAAAGTCATGTTTCAGAAAATTGGGAAGAAAGGAAAAGAAGTTGAATGGTTGCGGTGAACACAGCTGAAAGGAGGAAAGAAGCAGATGTTGCCCAGGCTGATTTGAGGGACTGAATTTAATGAAGTAGGGAATAGTCCTCAAGACCAGAGGAGGCTGAGCTATAGCTCAGTGGCATAAGCACCTGCCTGGCAAGCACAAGGTCCACAGTTCAATTCCCAGTACCAAAAGAAAAAAGAACTCAAGCCCATGGTCTGATGGTCCCTAAAAACAAGGGCTGTGCCTCAGCCATCTCTATTCCCTCAGCATGCTGTGCCGCACCTCGCACCGGGTGGACGCCGCCAAGGGCAGGTTACTGGCTGACACCCTCGCCTCATTAAGAGTGCACCCACTGAAACCTCTGCCCTGACCCTACCCCAACCCATGTACAGAGCACTTCCTGGGCTTCTAGAAAAAGCTCATTCTGTTTCTGGAGTTGTAGGCAAATATGTAGGATTCTTAATGGGAATGAGGACAAGGAATGCAGGCAGCACCACAATAATAACGACAACTGCCATGGCACTGCCACCATGGCAATAATAGCACTAATGAGAATGACAGTGGTAGGAATGGAAAGCAGCATCTCCTAGACTTTAATGACAAGGCGCTGAGCCAGCGTTTCCCAGACCCTTCTCTTCCATAAGCTTGAGGAGGACCAGGAAGATAGCTCAGGGGCACAGCACCTGCCTGGCCAGCACAAGATCCTGAGTTCCATTCCCAGTACAAAACAAAACAAACCACACACACACAAACATAATCTTCAGGAGCACTGACTACTGAGGTAGAGAGGAGGATGTCACACCTGGGGTCCAGGTCCAGGTCTTGCATCAGCAAGACCAGCCCGCAAATGACCATAGGATCTTTACACCTTCAGAGAGAGAAGCCTCAGGAATGTTTCCTACATTTTGAGAGGCCAGTAGATAGATGATCGTGTCATTTTGTAGATGAGGATTTAGGCCCAGAGAAGTTAGACAACTTGTCTCAAATAGCAAAGCAATGATTTAATCTCATGGAAGGGCTTCTGGGGCTGCCCTTATAAACTCTTTGCCGTTGGGTCAGCGGTGGTGACATGCAAGAGACTATAAACATGAAACCCATAGTTCTGTCTTTATTCACTGCCTATGTACCCATTCCTAAATAATCTGGAACAGCAAAGTATAAAACAGGAAATCCCCACAAAAGAAACAGAAAAAAATATATTTTATTAACCCTAATATAGAAATTATTTTATTAAATAATTTGAATATAAATTATTTTATTAAATCTAAACACATAATATAGTATGAATATATGTTCCACATTATAATCATGTATATGCATACATAATACATACATGAAGTAGTCTATTTAAAATTAACTTAAATAAGTTTTACTTCTGCCATTTTTATTTGAAAAAGCATAATTTTGAGTTACTTCAAACATCATGTTATTGTATACAATGTGATTATAACACATATTTCAACATCTACTATTTTAAATAAGTCCTACTTTTTCAAAGGATATGATATAGACTCATTATTTGTTTTTATAGAAAATTCAAGAAAAGGTTATTAGAGTATCCATTCATAGTCTAGTCCCATTGATAAAATATCAGAGTGATTCTAAAAGGGTAACCTGATTTAATGATTTAATTTTACCTTAATTTTAACTTGTCCAACTATCTGGTCTGTAATTCAGAGAGAAAGCAATATACAGCCTCTTCAGGGGAGCAGGCCCCAAGCGAGACCTGTCTGATATTCCTGCCGAGCAAGAGCCGCTTGCCTCATTGGTCAACTTGCCTACCTGGAACAGAGCAGCAAGATTTTAAGCAAAAGCTTGAGGTTAGGTTAGACCTAACCAGATATCACATCAAATACTTCCTTTCCTGGGTCTTCTAGGTACACTTTAGAGAATTATACTTGGAAAGCATGGAAGACAATCACAGAGAGCAGGGAAGACTTTTGGCTGAGACAGTAAACAGTTCAAAGAGGCAAGGACCTTTGTATACTGGGGGACGCCTTTTTTTTTGAGACAGTCTTGCTATGTAGTTCAGGTGGGCCTTGGGCTCATTGTGTAACCCAGGCTGGCCTCAAACTCGCAGCAGTCTTCCTGCCTCTGTCTCCTGAGCACTGGAGTTAGGGAGGAAATGCCTTTAGTAAAACAAGAGACACCAGACTTTTCTCAGTCTGTTGTAGATTTTTATTTTTCTTTGTAGTCCTGTTCATTTTGCTGTATATGTTTTGGTGTTATCAGTTGCTTCCAAATACAGACAATCTTCCTTATGGATTGACCTTTGTTTGTTTATACATTGTTTTCTTTTCAATAATATAGTATTTTTTACCTTCAACCCTACTTGGTCTTATTAATTGTTTTCTATTTGTTCCACCTGTTCTGTATTCCTTCCCTCTTTTCCTGCTTTTGGACTGTTATATAGTTCTATTTCCTTCTTTCATTAGCTTGTTAGTTTCAGATTATCTTTCCAGTTTTTATGATTACCCAAGATAATTAAAATTTTTCTGATGAAAGGCTAACATTTTCTTTATGGTTTATATTCTTTACCACTTCCTTTAATGCCGCTTTGGTGACAACAAGATCAATTTTCATTTCTTAAGGCAAATGAACTCCTTTTAGTTTCCTATCATTGTTAAAAAAAATTTTATTAGAGAGTTCTGTGGTGTCGGTTTTCTTCAGCAGTTTGAATGTCTGAGTTATGTTTTATTCTCCCACATTGCTTTCCACTCAGATCTTTGTCTCACTTGGTTGTAGAGTATTAGCTTTAGGTTGTATTCTTTTTCGACTCATTAAAGTGAAAGTTTATGCTATTGATTTGAGATTTATTTTAAATATAGGTACATACAAGTGTGAAATTCCCTTCTGAGTATTACTTTATCTGTACCCCACAAGTCCTGTTTCTCTTCCTTCTCTCCCTATATATATATTGTTTTTAGACAGAGTCTTGCTATATAGTTCAGGCTGGCCTTGAACTCACTTTGTAGCCCAGGCTGGCCTTAAACTCATGGTGATCCTCCTGCCTCAGCCTCCTTCGTGCTGGATTTACAGGCATGAGCCACCACACCTGAATGTACCCCATAAGTCTTGATATGTTGTATATTTGTTTTCATTCCTTTCAAATATCTTCTAACCTCTGTTGTGATGTCTTTCTTTGACCAACTGGCTTTAGGAGTATATAATTTAATTTCCATGTATCTGTGAATTTCTTAAATGTTGTTTTGTTGTTAACTTTTATTTCATTCCATTAGGATTGGACAGCCTGTCTTATGTGACTCCAGTCCCTTTGAGTTTACTGAGGCTCTTTTTTCCTGAAGCATATTTTTTACCCCCTGAACCATGTTTTATGGCCTAACATATGGTGTACCCTGGAAAAGTTCCCTGTCCACTGGAAAAGAGGAGTGTGCTATTGTGTGACACATTTTGTACACATCTAGTGGGTCTAATTGGTTTGTTTATTATTAGTATAGTTATTATTTTTGAGACAGGATTTTACTACGTAGTTCAGACTAAATTTGAACTCACTATGTAGCCTAGGTTTGCCTCAGACTCATGGTGATCCTCCTGCCTCAGCTTCCTGAGTGCTTGGATTACAGGCATGCACCACTATGCCCAGTTTACGTAGTATTATTTGAGTCTTCTGTTTCTCTCTTGATATGCTGCCTGGTTGTTCTATTATTAAAAGTGACAAACTGGCCAGATGTGGCCCACACTTGTGTTCCTAGCACTCCAGAAGGCTGAAGCAGGAGGATTGCAAGTTCTAGCTAAGTCTGGCAACTTAGTGAGAACCTGTTTCAAAATAAAAAATAAAAAAGCACTGAGAAGCCTGGTATGGTGTTGCATATCTATAATCCCAGCACTCTGGAGGCTGAGGCAGGATTGCAATGAATTGGAGGTCAGCCTGGACTATATATGAGTTGAAGATAACCCTGAACTATGTAGTGAGACCCTGTCTCAAAAAAACAAAACAAAACATGGGGAGTGGGAGTGGATGGGCAGGGTGTAATTCAGTGTGAAGGCCCTGCATTCGATTCCAGTATTGCAATAAT
>PVLD010006937.1:23987-95960 GCA_004027595.1 Dinomys branickii | reverse complement strand
TTCACGCTCATAAGCTGCCATGCTGTCTTCAAGTTCTGAAATTCTATCTTCGGTTTCATTTAAACGGTTTTTCATGCTTTCAGCGTTAGTTTTCAAATCCTGGCATTCTCTTTGGACCTGTTTCATTCTTGGTAATTCATTCCTAAATTGCTCTTGTAACGTTTCCATTTGTTTCCTATTTTCTTCTAGTCTTTTGTCTGTATCTTCTCTATGTGCACAGAACATTTCTTCCATCATTGTTTTCAGCTCGTTTTTTGTCTGAGAAATCATTGCGCATATGTGGGTTATTTCTGCTTTAAGCTCTTTTATGGCCTGTTGGAGTTGTTTCATTTCGGATGCAATCGTTTCATAACTTGGAGGTATGTGATTTCCTGGTTCCCCTGTATCCTCACATTCAAAACTTGTTCTGGGTGGGGTTGAGTTTTGAGGCTGCGTTTTGTTCCTGTGTTTTCCCATTTTTGGGTATCAGATTGAAAATGTGGAGCTATAAATTCCCCAGGCAGTTCAGCAGGCAAAGGTCTGCTGCAGAGGCTGCTCCAATGATTCCTTCTCTTTGGGAGAATGTACCTTAAGCTGTCTGCTGAGATTTCCGCTTCTACTCCCTACCCCGAGCCCTGGCTGGGGCGTATAAACAGGAGGCCGCCTCAGGCGTCTTGCAGACAGGCCATTCAGGTGTTCCTCCCTGGGTTGAGCTCCTTCCCCCCTCAGAAATCCCCTAGGTGCGCCTAGTTAGCTCTTCCTACCTGGGAGATCCTGCAGTCCTTAAAGCTGCTTTGATGTCACTCGCTGGGCAGAGCTTCTTCCCGACTCAGGAAAAACCGGTTAGAGCGTCCACTCAACTCACCCTGGGATTCTGCAGGCATGAATGCGGTTCAGATGTTTCTCCATGGATCGAGCTTTTTCCTGACTCAGAAATCCCGCCAATCGCAGCCGCTCCAGTTCGCGCCGCGCTGGCTGCGGGGGCGGGGCTCTGAGCGGGATCCCCGAACGCTGCCCAGATTGGCGCAATCTGTCCCAGTAGCTCGTTCTCTGAGTTTCCTCTGCTCTGCTGCCTCCAACAAATCCTGGTTACAGCCGTCTCTGAGCCGATCGGGTTCAGGAGCTGGAGGCTTTCCTCCCACCGCAATCGCTCTCTCAGCTGTACGCAATTTGAGCCGAGCTGCGGCTGAAGCGTCTACTTTCCTTTTGAACAATTTTGTCCTATTTCACAATATCTATTGTACATTTTGGTCCTTATTTACTCTTTCTGTTTCTCACACCAGGGAGATAGTGCAATATTTACATGTATGTCCCATTTATTTCGCTTACGAGTAGGGTCTTGAGTTGCATCCATTTACCTAGAAACATGTCAAATTTATCCTTCGTTATGGCTGAATAGTATTCCATGGTACAAAAAGAACACTTTTTTTTTTCCATTTCTGGGTTGATAGACATTTGGGTTGCTTCCCAAGTTTTAGCTATTACAAATTGTGCTACAATGTACATGAGCGCACATATATCACTGTGGTATGATGTTTTCAATGCTTCTGGGAAGATACCCAGAAAGGAATAGTTGGGTCAAATGAGATCTCTAGTTCTAGTTTTGTGAGGAATCTCCACATTAATTTCCACAGTAGTTGCACCAGTATGCATTCTCACCAACAGTTGAGAAGGGTTCCTTTACTCCCACAAACCCTATAGCATTTGTTATTGTTTGATTTCTTGATGATAGCTGTTGTTGCTGGGGTGCAATGAAATCTCTGTGTTGTTTTAATTTGCATCACTCAAATGGCCAGTGATATTGAACATTTTCTCGTGTGTGTTTGTTCATCTGAGAAGCGTGTATTCATCTCAGATGCCCATTATCCTATTGGGGCTTTAAATTTGTGTATGTGTAGCGGTGACTTTTGCAATCCTTCTTTTGTTCTAGATATTAGTCCTTTGTCTGAGGGATAACTGGCTAAATTTTTTCCCACTCTATGGGTTGTCTTTTCACTTTGTTGATGATTTCCTTTGCTGTGCATAAGCTTTTTAATAGGATGAGATTCCAGTTGTTGACTATTTTACTACTTCCCATGTGAGTGGTGTTTTGTTCATAAAATTTTTGCCTATGTCTAAGTCTTCAACATTTCTACTTACTTTCTCTTCAAGTAGATTTAGTGTTTGTTTTAATATTTAGTTCTCTCTCCATTTTGATTTTAGTTTAGTGCATGGTGAGAGACAAGGGCCTAGTTTTAGTTTTTGGCATGTGGAAAGCAAGTTTTTTCAGCACCATCTATTAAAGAGGCTGTCTTTCTTCCAGTGAACATGTTTGTCCCCTTTGTCAAACATAAAGTGGCTGAGTGTGTTTGGAGTTGTTTCTACATTTTCTAATCTGTTCTAGTGATCTGCTGGTCTGTTTTTTTCTGCCAGTACCATACTGTTTTTTATCACAGTATCTCTCCAGTATAATTTCAAGTCAGGGATTGTGATGCCCCCACCTTTCCTTTGTTGTTGACAATTGTTTTTGCTATTCTATGTCTCTTCTGTTCCAAAATTAATTTTAAAGATGCTTTCTCTAGTTCTGTGAGGTATGCTAGTGGTATTTTGATTGAGATTACATTGAATCTGTATAACAGTTTTGTGAGTATGAGCATTTTCACTATGTTAGTTCTTCCTATCCATGAGCAAGGGATATTTTTTCCATTTTCTGGTATTCTCTTTGATTTCCTTTGCAGAGTACTGTAATTTCCAATGTACAGATCTTTTGCTTCCTTTGTTAAATTGGTTCCTGAGTATTTCAATTTTTTGGATGCTATTATAAGGGGTGTGTTTTCCCTAATTCCTCTCTCAATGAATTTGTTGTTTGTGTACAGGAATGCTATTGATTTTTGAGTATTGACTTTGTATCCAGCTACACTGCTGAATTTATTTATTAAATCTAGAAGTCTTTTGGTGGAGTTTTTCAGGTCTTCTATGTAGAATATCATGTCATTTGCAAATAATGATAATTTCTTCCTTTCTTCTCCTTATTCCTTTTATGTTTTTCCCTTGTTTAACTGCTCTAACGTTTCCAAAACTATATTGAATAGGAGTGATGATAGTGTATGTCCATGTCTTGTTCTTGAGTTTAGAGTGAAAACTTTTAATTTTTGACCATTTAGTGTGATGTTGCCTATTGGTTTATAATAGAGAGATTTTACCAGATGGAGGTAAAGCCATCTATTCCAATTTTCTGTAGGGCTTTTATTATAAATGGATGTTGTATTTCATCAAATCCTTTTTCTGTGTTCGCTGAGATGATCATGTGAAATTTGTCTTTGGCTCTGTTGATATGGTGCATCACTGATGCACTATATGGTGCATTTGCTGATTTCCATCTGTTGAACCATCCCTGTATCTCTGACATGATTCCTACTTATATTTTTAATAATTTGCTTTATTCTGTTTGCTAGTATCTTATTGAGGATTTTTGCATCTTTCTTTATTAGGGAGATTGGCCCATAGTTTTATTTCATGGTTGAGCCCTTCTCTGATTTTGGTGTTTTCAGGTTAATACTTGCTTCCATGAATGATTTGAGGGATACTGTTTCCCTTTCAATTTTATTTACTCTTTCAGATTCTTACACCAGGGAGATAATATGGTGTTTACATATGTAGGTCTGATTTATTTTACTTATGAGTATGGTCTCCATTTGCATCCATTTACCTATAAAAACCTCAAGTTTATCTTTCTTTATAGCTGAGCAATATTCCATTGTACAAAAATACCACATTTTTCTTATCTACCCCACAGGTGATAGGCATTTGGATTGGTTCCAAAATTTTGATATGACAAATTGTGCTGCTATAAACATGGGTGCACATATATCCTTGTGGTGTGATGCTTTTGATTCTTCTGGAAAAATACTGAAAAGGGGAATGCCTGAGTTAAATGTGACTTCTCATCTTAATTTTTTGAGGAATCTCTGGACTGATTAACAAAGTGGTTATAAAAGTCCATATTGGCACAAACAGTGGAAAAGTGTTCCTTTTCCCCCACGGCCCCTTCTACATTTGAAGTTGGTTTATTTCTTGATGGTAGCCATTGTTACTGAGGTGAGATGAAATCTCAGTGTTGTTTTAAAATGACATCTCTCAAATGACCAATTATGTTGAACATTTTTTCATGTATTTATTTTCCATTTGTATTTTTTCATCTGAGAAGTATATATTCACCTCAAAGGCCCATTTTTGGATTGTGTCTTTGAATTTGAGGGATCTGATTTTTTTCAGTTCTCTGTATGTTCTAGATATAAGTCCTTTGTCTGAGACACAGTTAGCTAAAATGTTTTCCCACTCTGTGGGTTGTGTTTTCATTCTACTTGTGATTTCCTTTGAAGTACAACAGCTTTTTAATAGGATTAGATCCCAATTGTTGGTTCTTTGAAGTGTTGCCCTGACAGTTTGGGTCCATGCAGACTGTGCTTATCCCTATATCTTCAAGATTTCTACTTACTTTCTCTTCCAGTAGATTTAGTGTTTCTACGTTGGTATTTAGATCTTTGATCCATTTTTATTTTAGTTTAGTGCATGGTGATTGGCATGGGTCTAGTTTTAGTCTTCAGTGTGTAGACAGCAGGTTTTTACAGCACTGTTAATTATGGAGCCTATCTTCCTTCCAGTGAATATGTTTGGCCCCTTTGTCAATGAAAAGGTGGCTGAGTGTGTTTGTAGTTGTGTCCACATCTTCTAATCTGTTCCACTGGTCTTCAGGTCTATGTTTTCCAGTACTATGCTGATTTTATCACAGTAGCTTTGTAGTATAATTTCAAGTCAGGGGTTGTTGCCCAGGATTGCCTGTGTTATTCTAGGTCTCTTCTGGAGCCAGATGAATTTTAGAAGTATTTTCTTTACTTCTGTGGGTATGCTAATGGTATTTTGATTGGGATTGTATTAAAATCTGTATAACAATTTTGAAAGTATGGATATTTTCACTGGGTTGGTTCTTCCTATACATGAACAAAGGATATCTTTTCTTTTTCTGATATCCTCTTCAATTTCCTTTTTAGAGTGCTGTAATTTTCAATATATACATCTTTTACTTCCTTTGTTAGATTGATACCTAAGTATTTCATTTTTTTTGGATGCTATTGTGAAGAGTTTAGTTTCCCTAATTTCTCTCTCAATAAGTTTGTTGTTTGTGTACAAGAATGCTATTGATTTTTGAATATTGACTTTGCATACAGACACATACTTGAATTTGGTTATTAACTCTAGGAGTCTTTTGGTGAAGTTTTTGTGATCTTCTATGTTATGCCCTCTGTGAATAATGATAATTTTACTTCTTTCCATGTCCTTATTCCTTTTATTTCTCTCTTGTCTAATTTCTCTGGCTAGAATTTCTAGAACTATGTTGAAAAGGAGTGGTGATAGTGGACATCCTTGTCTTGTTCCTGATTTTAAAGAGAAAGCTTTCAGGTTGTCCACTTAGTGTGATGTTGGCCATTGGTTTGTCATGGATGGCCTTTATCAGATTGAGATAAAGACCATCTATTCCAATTTTCCTTAGGGTTTTTGTCATGAATGAGTGATGGACTTTATTGAAAAATTTTCTGCATCTATTGAGATGATCATGTGAGTTTTGTCTCTGGCTCTGTTGGTATGGTGTTTTTATTGAATTATTCCTGCATATGTTGAACTATTCCTGCATTTCTGGGGTAAATCCCACCTGGTCCTTGTATATAATCTTTTTGATGATTTGTTGAATTTTGTTTGCTAGTATCTTATTGAGGACTTTGCATCTATGTTCATTAGGGAGATTAGCCTTTAGTTCTCTTTTTTGACTGCATCTTTCTTGGTTTTGGTATCAATATAATACTTGTCTCCAACAAAGAGTTAGGGAGTATTGTTTTCCTTTTAATTTCATTAAGAGCTTGAAGATTATTGGCATTAGATCTTCTGCAAATTTCTTGTAGAATTCAACAGTGAATCTATCAGGACCTGAGCTTTTCTTTGTTGATATGTTTTTAATTACATTTTCAATTTCATTAGCTGATATTAGGTTATTCAGAATTTTATGTCTCCTTGATTTAGTTTTGGTAATTCATATGTATCTAGGAATCTGCCCATTTCTTCTGTGTTTTCCATTCTATGAGAAGAAAGGTTTTCGAAGTAGGTATTTATGATTTCCTGAGTTTCGACAGGATCTGTAGTGTCTTCACCCTTATCACTCTTCAATGCACAAATTTGAGTCTTTTCTTTTTTGATAAGGTTAGCTAGGGGTTTATCAATTTTATTTATTCTTTCAAAGAACAAACATTTTGGTTCATTAATTCTTTGTATTTTTTTCTTGGTTTCCATTGTATTAATTTCTGCTCTGATTTTTATAACTTCCTCCATTCCTATAGGGCTTTGGGTTTGTCTTGCTCTTCTTTTTCTAGATGCTTGAGATATAACATTAGATTGTTTATTTGTGCTCATTGCATTTTAGTGATGTGAAAATTCATTGTTATAAATTTCCCTCTTAGAACTACTTTCATTATATCCCATAGCTTCCAGTATGTTGTGTGTGCATTCTCATTTAGGTGTAGATAGTGTTTAATTCCTTTATTTCATCTGTAACCCACTCGTTATTTAGAAGGAAGTTATTTAATTGCCATGTATTTATGGAGCTTTTGCAGTTTCTTTTGCTATTAATTTCTCATTTCATTGCACTATGATCAGATATTATGCATGGGAAAATTTTAATTCCTTTGCATTTACTTAAGCATGTTCTGTGAAGTAGTATATGGCCTATTTCAGAGAACATTCCATGTGCAGCTGAGAAGAATGTGTATTCTGATGATGTGGGGTAGAACAGCCTAAAAATATCTCCTAAATCCATTTATTAACAGGTTTGGTTTAGTCCTGTTATTTCTTTGCTGATTTTTTTGTCTAATTGATCTATGTCTCTGTGACAATGGGGTATTAAGGTCTCTCATTACAGTTGTGTTATTGCTTATTTGATTTTTCATGTCTATTAATAATTGTCTTACATAGTTGAGTGCTGCTGTATTTGGTACATATATATTTATGATCATTATCTCTTTCTCTTAAAGTTTACCCCTGATAAGTATGAGCAATCTTCCTTATCTCCTTTGATCTTTCCTGATTTGAAGTTGATATTTTTGCAAAAGAGTAGCTACTCCTGTTTTTTCTGGGTTCTTGTTGCATGGAAGATTGCTTTCCATCCTTTCATTTTCAGCCTATGATTTCTTTTTCTATTAAATGTGTTTCTTATATACAGCATATTGTTGGATATAATATGTTGATCCACTCTGCCAGTCTGTTTCTTTTTATTGGTAAATTGAGGCCATTTATATTGATGGTTATGCTGATATGTATTGGCTTCTTTTGGTCATGGTATTTTCCTGCTGTTGGTTCCTTGCTTTTGCCCTCTGTTTAATTGCTTGCCATGCCTGCTGATTTCTTTCTGTTTTTCTTGGATTTGTGGTCATTTCAATCTCTGTCTAAAATATCTTTTTAGTATTCTTTGTAGCATTGGTTTGGTGTTCATAAATCTCTTCAGTTGTTTTTTTGTCATGGAAGTATCTTATTTCTCCATTGATTTTGAAAGAGTTTTGCAGGGTACATCAGTCTGGTTTGGAAGTTGTTTTCTTTCAGGACTTGAAATACTTCACTCAAGCTTTTCTTGACTTGATAGTTTCTGTTGAGAAGTCTGCCATGATTCTGATGAGCTTTGCTTTATAAGTGATCCATTTATTTTCTCTAACAGCTTTTAATATTTTGTTCTTGTGCTGAATTTCTGGAATCTTGATTATTAGAGGTCTTGATGTAATTTTATTTTGGTCATGAATATTTGGAGTTATAAACGCTTCATTGCTTTATTTGTATGCCAATTGTTTATCCATGCTTGGGATGTTTTCTGCCCTTATTTCTGTGAAAAGTTGTTTATGTCATTTGTGCTGTCTCCAGCTTTCTTATTGACCCCAGTCAATCTTATGTTATTCTTCATTGCTTTGTCTCATAGCTATTGAATTGATTTTTCATAGTCTCTTGCTATTTTTAAGATATCTTTCTTTTCATTGTCGCAGTCTGTAATTTGGTCTTCAAGATTTGTAATATTATCCTCTCCTTTGTCCAACTTGTTGCATTTATTTTTAATGGAATTTTTAATCCCTTGGGTTTCTGTTTGGATTTGTTTCATGGATTCCATTTCTTTCCTATATTGTGCATTACTTGTTTCCATCATTTTTCTAAGCTCATCTATTCTTTTATCTGTGTTTTCTCTAATATCTTTGATTTTAAGCATCACTTCTATGTGTACCTGAGAGATTATTTTCTCCATAGCCTTTTCTACTTGTGTTTTCACTTCCGCTGCTATCGTTTCAGAAAGTTTCAGTGTTTGATTTCCAATTTCATCTATCTCCTTGAGTCCTGGGCTTGTCCTGGGTGGGCTGTGGGTCTGGAGTTGCATTTTGCTTCTGCATCTTGTCATTTTCTATTTTCTCCTTTTTATTTTGTTTTCTATGTTGATACTTGCCAGTTTCTTATGATAGATAGCTTCCTTGCTAGTATTTAGATTTTCTTAGAGGATGTCTATTCTTCAGGGATGTCTTCTAGGTGTAGAAGGTTTCTTGTAGCTATACCAAGCCCTTTGTTCTCTCTTCAGCTTTCTCATTGACCTCAGTAAAATCCAAAATTTGTAAAGAATGCACAATTCCTATTTGGCTCAGCTCCTAATCTTTTGATACTGGGCTGTGGTGGTGATATGACTTCATGCAGTCACATGTTATCATATGGAGGAGAAAAACTGTTTATAGGCTGCATGTCATCCTGGCTGAAGAAGTACAGTTAGTAATAACAATAGCTTCAAGTGCAGGTTAACTACTAATAAACTATGCTAATCATTAACCCATTACCTCTGACCATGGGAGTCAACTCTAAAATTTTTTTTTTCAACTCTAAAATTATGAAACAAAATCAAACATACACTGTGCACTTGTATGCAGTGATTTTCCCTTTAGTCAGGTGATTTTACCATTCTGTCAGGAACAGGGGTGTTAAGACAGTCAGGGAATATGTTAAAATGATGAGTGAGGTCGAATATATTAGAGTCAGGGTTGGAAATTAAAGGATGATTGCCCAAGTTTTAGGACACTGGAGGGCACAGGAGGGAAAGAATAAAGGAGAATACAAAGGAGTAGTAAGAAAGGGTAGAGAATGTTTACTCACTTGCAAGCTTAAATTCAAGAAGTAGTGGAGGAAGGAGAGAAAGTGAGTCTACAGAAGAGAATGAAAACAAGGCAAGAAACATAAATATTGAAAAAAGAAGGGAAATAGAGAAAGAATGAAAATGAAGTGAAAAAAAAGAAAAAATGAGATGAGTTTATATTTATCCCAATACATCAATTTATTAAGGCTGAGAAGTTGCTATCTACTTGGATTAGTACCCAGTCCTTTGGTACCGGACTATGTTGATCATTATTACCCCAGATAATCAATGTGTTGTCATATGAGGGAGAAAACTGATTATAACAGGTATGACATCCTGGCTAAAGTGGTACAGTTAGAAATAACAATAAAATTAAGCATAGCCTAGCTACTGACAAACTGTGATTAATCTGATACTTTTAACTATAAGAGCAAGTTATACAGTTACATAACAAATCCAACATATACCAGAGCCTTGCATGGAGTGATTTTCCCCTTAGTAGTGTGATTTTATCCTATATGGAGGGGAATAAAGAGGGATAGGAGACAAGATAGAAGAATGAAAACAAATACAGTAGAAGTAAAGCTGGAGGGCAAAGGATGATCACTGACATTTGGGAAACTAGAGAACACAGGAGAGAAAGAAGGAAAGAGAAAGCAAAACAATATTGAAGTGAAGCAGAAATAGAAGGGTTAATGTTCACTCACTCGAAAATATCATAAAATCAAGAGACATAGTTGAGGATAGAAAGAACACAAATAGAAGAAAACAAAAAGAAATGTAAGAAAGTTAAATAGTGAGAAAAGAAAAAAAAAACCCAACCCAGCAGAAGAAGGAAAGCCAATCAAATGAAGAAAGAGAAAAAATAGTATAACTCCTTTGGCGTCCACAGTTCTGTGGCAGTGTAAGTCAGATCCCAGAAATGTGCTGTGTAATCCCACCAAGATTTCAGTAGGATTTGTGCTGGGTATGGGGATGATCTTGGCCTTTGAATGTGGGGCTTGGGATTAGTCTTAAACTGACAACATTTGGATGTTCACTTTTCCTTACCATGATTGTCTCTCCTACACTGTCCCAGTTGCTGTGGTGCCCTTGGATAGGGAAAGCCCGTAGCTGCTCCCAGACCTGTGTACAGTTGGCTCCTCCCAGACCTTCATAGCTTCTTCTGTTCCACACCACCGACTCCTCTTACACACTGGTCACTGGGCAACAGGAATGCCCTTGTCTGCATCAGGCCAAGGCTGCTTGTCTGCCTATGCAAATGCTGGCTTAAGTTCTCACTGCTGCTTTGGACTTTTCTGCACATCTCTCTGATCCCACCTGTGGCACGCACCACACCAGGCTGCTGGCTGAGTAGTCAATGTCTGAGTGATATTTTAGTGCCCTAGTAATAGTCAACGCTGACCAGTGAGAATATTTTTGTTATAATAAACACTTGGACTTTTACATATTTGATATGATTCAAATCTTTTGTGGTATTGTGGTTGTTTTCTTTATGATACAACTTCTAACAGTCTTATTGGGAATATTTCTACTGGATTTGACCATTCTCACCCTAAGATCCCTATGTCTATACTCTGCCCTAAGCAGAGACATTCTTATGAAATAGTATATATGGGACCATTCCAGAGCCCCAGGTCAAAAGCCTGCTCTGGGGCCATAAAGGAGCCACAGGAAGCCCCCCACTCCTTGAGATGACACCTTGATAATCTATCCTCTTGGGATTGGATTTAGAATGGTCTTCAAAGGAACTAAATGCCCACTTCGTTTCATGTGAACTCTGATAATTTAGTCTGTAATTGCTACTACTCCTAGCTATTTACCAAAACAAAGCCCAAATATCTTTTGAATAAAAAGATAAATAATTAAGACTCAAACTATTTCTATATTATAAATATACGGTGAAAGTTATCAATACCAAAAATAACCAAATGAACAAAGAAAATAAATAAAACGTATAATATGAACAGTCCCACAGGGTGTCAAGATAATAAATATAGATACAGACTAAAATAAACATACTGCTTATATCCAGCAAAATATGACACAATACCGAGATTTAAAAGAACACTCGAGGGCTTGAAAAATAACCAATAAAAATTAAAATTATATAGAAATTCAATTTTATAAATTAAAATGTGAAAGGTAAAGGAAAAGTTTACTGTAGTCAAATATGCCTGAAGAGAGAATTATTAATCGAAGCATAAAGGCACAATAGAGTGTACAGACATGAAGATATCTAAAGTATACATGAGAAAATAAATAATGAACCATAGCTTAATGGCTGCAGAGATACTGAGGATACTTGGCAGCATATTTATAACACTTTAGATTTTCTTTCTTCAATGAATGGAAGAAATTAATACATAGAAAAGCATTAAAATTAAGAGTAGCTATGTTTTAATAGTAGTAACTAGTGTTGCTTGATATAAACTGACAAATATTCTGCTCAATACCTATAAAGTGATTTCTCCAAAGCCACTGAGCATACGTATTGAGGATGAATTCTGGCATATTTAACTTTAGCTCTGAAGTTAAATTCATGAAAAAGATCTGATTTCCATAGCATGGTACTAAATTTCATCTGACTCAGGAATTCTTCTATTAAGTACCTTCCCCAAAGAGATACAGACATCATAGTACAGGGATGTATGCACACCCGTGTTTAGCAGCACAGCTCATAACAGCTAAATCTTGGAAGCAGCCTATATGTCTATCAGCAGATGAGTGGATAAGGAAAATGTGGTATTTAAATTCAACAGAGTACTACTCTGCCACAAAGAAGGATAAACTCAAGTCATTTGTAGGACAATAAGTATATGTTGAATCCATAATGTTAAGTGAAATTAGACATCCAGACTTAAATATTGCATGCTTGCTCTTATATGAGGTACCCAGGTATAAAAATGTAAAGAACAAAATCAGAGATAGATAATAAGAAATAGGGAGAGATATTTTGCAAATGGAAATAAACTCAAGAGATAGAGGGGACAGGGTGGTGTGAAGAATTCAGATGTGTTATATACAGAATACAACTGTCCACAATGAATGTAATCGTTATGTACAGCAAACACATAAAAATTTTTTGAAAAAAGAATGTTACTCACATGTCATGCCCATGTCTACTGTGATGGTCAGCTATCATAGCACTAGACTTCCCAGAATTCCTCTCCACATGTAGTTTTCTTATTTCTATTGGCAATAAGTTGATATGAGATAATGTGCAGGAGAGAGCAGCTGCTGCTGTTTGGAAGGTGGGTCTGGGTCAGCAGACACTGCTAAAGCTTGTCTGTGTGGCATGCAGCTCTGCTGTGTACAGGCAGCCCCGCTCTTCCTCTTCAGCCCACAGCGCTCCTCTGCAGCTCAGCTCACTTCTGGCCCAGGGGTTCATAAGCTGGTATGGGCTTCTTCCTCAGAGCTCTCACACTGTCACAGTTGGGGGTGGTGATTCTGATCTTCTGATTCTCCCTCATAGATTCCAGTTTGCTAATCTCTCCATGTGCTGGGTTCAGCTCTCCTTCCTCAATTCTGCTCCTTCTAGTGTGAAATAATTCTTAATTCCCTTCCAGAGGCAGACACAATAACTTTCTATAACCTTCACTGAGCACTATAAAGGTGAAAGGTCGAATCTTTATAATAAACTCATTATCCCACATTGCTAAGTTGTCATTTTTGTCCCTTATAGTACCCTGAAGCTGAAATGGATAACAAACTGGTTCTAGGGAGATATAGCCTTAAAGATTTTCTATCTAAGTATTTATGAGGCTACCTGGAATTGGTTCATCAATTTGATTAAATTTAACTGTATTAATGTTCCTGTTATAAGTGGTAAAGGGACACTAGTAGTGCATGTCATGAAGGGGCAGAGTGATGATTAATTAAGTTATAATCACAGCACCTAAAGTCATGAGGCTGGTGAAGCAAGACTTTAAACCAAGCTTTACGATATTTTTGAGAAAATAAGGAACAGAACAGAGTTTATGGGGAATTTGTTGCAAGAAAAGGAAGAACATAAGGCTGTGATTTCCTCCTTTGGATGGTGAGTTTTAGAAATTTACTTCTCAAACTGTTTAATTTCTTTATGCACAGGGTCAAAGTTTCTGAAAACTAAACTTCAAATGTAATGATAAGAGTGGTTTGCATTAGCACAAAACATAAATAAGGTCTGATCTGCTTCTACTAAATGTAGACACAGACTGGGAGAGACTTGGTCCAGAAAGCTGAGGGGGCACACACAGGCAGATTTCAATACAGTCGGAATTGACTCTGAACTTCTGAGCCTCCTAAGCCAAGCAGAAGTAACTTCCCACCCCTAACTGGGAAAGCTTGTCCTCCTCTGCCTTGAGGATCTTGGTGGTCACCTCTCTCTGAGGTAGCCAGAGAACACTTATTCTCCTGATTGCTTCTAGATCTATATCCAGACTCAAGCCTTGACAGGATACAAGTAGAACAAAGATAAAAGGTATCACAATATTTGCCAATATATATGCAGAAATATACCTTAAGATTGACCTTAAAGGATGGAAGAAATATAATGTTGGATCAGACTCCATTTGTTGAAATATTTGTATAAAGCTTATATTCTGGATTTAACATATTAACTCAGGTAATTTAAGAGATGGTACCAATTTTCTTGGAATGACAGTTTAACCTTGCACTTAAATGTGACCCATACTAAATGAAGTTGAAATGTTTAGTGCCCTGTAGAGGAAGGTATTTAAAGGATAAAGGAGACCTGAATTCTAGAGGGGATTTATAATGAAAGTCTCCCTGACTCAATTCCTCAGGTTTACTGGAATGTCCAAAGGTTATTTCCTCATCATGACTGTGAGTAATACATTCAGGAGTGACTGTAGCACAAGGGTGAATGTCTCTGAGTTGCCTATTCTCTGTGGACCAGGAAAGACAGGGAGGACTACTGCCATGGGATCAGGGTCCCCCACGAAGAGCTCTGGTGGCAGCAGAATAAGCATGGTACATGTCAGATGTGAGTTGCATGTGTTTACTATGGAGGTGCCTGTAAATGATTAGTAAATAGGCAAAGAGGTTCTCAGAGTGGTTTGGAGTTCAGAGATCTTTGTTCATGTTATTCTCAAACCTGGAAGAGATGAGCAGTACACTAAAGTAGTACTTGATATGTGGAAATGGAGAAGCCAGGTATCTGGGGAATAGATTCTGACCTAGATTACCATAACAGTGGCCTCTTCTCAACAAATCCTCAGACTTGATGCTGTTCACAAATTCAGAGCATCTTGAATGAAGGGGAGATTGGGTCACTTGCAGAAGGCTTCTATGCAATTAAATATTATGTTGCAATTTGCATAGTCTTTCCAAAGGAACTGCTGTTATTTCCCATGGTAACTGCATTGGAAGAGATAAATAAGTATTAAAGGTGATTAATGGACACTGGTTCTGAACTGCTGGTCATCTCTGAACATTCAAGTGTCCAATATGCTGCATTATTTTCAGTAAGGGCTTATGTAGTGGTTAGTAACCTCTTGGTTATGGTCCCTTTCACAGTGAGTTCATTGGGTTCCTGAAACAAACCTGTGGTGATTTCTTTATTTCTGAAAGTCATATTGGGATAGGTATGTGAATCCCAACTTATGCCATTTCATCTTTCATTGTAGAGTCTTCTTCTGGATAACTTTATTTTTTAAAAGAATGTGAGTGTAGTTATCTAAGAAAGAACAAATAGGAACCGCTTGAACTGTTCCCATTGACAAAGTAGAATGCGAAAGGAATAGCACATCTGGGGAGTTTTGCAGATATTAAAACCATCATCAAGGACTTAAAACATATGTGGATGAAGAATCTCATCACAGCCCCATTCAACTCTTTTATTTACCCTGCATGGAGATGCGTGGACCTTATCAATTTTTAACTACAATTTCAGATGCAATTTTAATGTGGGAGCAATAGAAAACTTCTCTAATATCTGGCATTCACTAATTGATGTTGTTTCCATGTATATATGCTATCTTCATGTTTGGAACTGTTTGCTTTCAACTGGGAAGACAGGAAATACATTTTCACTGCTCTCTACTGCAGTATTGACTTTGAAGCTGAATGCCATAATCTTGTCCGTAGATAGGCTGATGGCTTCTGTCCACTAATCCATGCAATTAATGATGCAACTCTAATTGGATATTATGAGAAGGAAGGAGCAATATTTCTACAGCTATACTGATAATATATATGTCCACCACAAAAGATAGGGGAAGAAGGAGAAGGAGAGAGGAAGGGAGGGAGGAAGGGAGGGAGGAATGGAGGGCAAGAGTAAGGGAGAGAGGAAGAGGGAGAGAGAGAGAGAATGACTCTTTTTATGCCTGTACAGAGACAGCAAGAAAACAGCCACCCACAACTGGAAGTGGGTCTTCACCAGGCATCAAATCATCTGGCACCAGGTCTTGGACTATCTGATCCCGAGACCTGTGAGAAATAAATGTCAGTTGTTTAAACTACTCATTTATGGTATTTTGTTACAGCAGCCCAAACTGACTAACACAGAGGGAGGATTAGTGAGTTTTCCGGTTTTATGAAGTTTAGTTGCACTATATCATAGAAACGACTTTATTCTGAATTTTTACTCTTACTTTTTAAGTATCGTTAAAGAGTGAATTGGTTTTTTTTTTTTATTTTATCAAATAAGCTAAGTGAAACTATGTCTCATAGGATTCCCTTTTTCTGCATGACTTAGGTTAGCGTTGGAGACAAGAGAATTGTGGGTAAGATTTTGGGCGTGGGAGTAAACAGACTCCCTTTCTCTCTAAAGGTCAGAGATGGGCACCAGCGAGGGCTGCAGCTTTTGCTTGTAGTTGATGTCCTTGGAAAGGGCTTCCAGCTCTCTGAACTGCCCATCGATCTTTCCTAGTGGGTTTTTGAATCTAGGGATTGTTCCATTTAATGTTAAAGGCATCAGCTTCTCCTAAAGATTATGTAGGTCATTGAGATGGAAAGCCGTGAAAAAATAGATGGGTGAATTTGTTAATTTTCTCTCATTAGTTCCTAACATCTCAGCTCTCTCCTCTCCACCTTTGGCTCTTTTGCTCACAGGCTGGCTCTGCTGCCCTACCGCAGCACACATTAGCAAACAAAAGCTGTTTCCTCAGATATTACATCAGGTCCGGTTAGTTCATTAGGCCTCGTCCTTCCACTCAGCCCATGAACTCACACAATCCCTGGTACCTCCATTTTCTTGAAATACCGAATCTAGTCAGCATAAATAACCAGTAACAGATTTTGCCTTAAATCCTTGGAAATGCGCCAGTAGTCCTACTAGGATGTCCTTTTCGTTTTTCTTATGGAGATTAAGCTAATTTTTGAGAAACTCATCTCACGAAAGACCTTTAAAATCTAGAATTAAGAGATTTCTCCCCCAGAAAAAGGCTTTGGTTTGATGGCCCTCTTCCCCATGTGTCACTAAACATAAACAGCAATGGTAATCTGTAAAATAACCATAATGTCATCAATTAAATTTTAATTATTTTAAAGCTAAATATTCCAATAAATGAAAGCTTAGATCATAAACTTTTTGAAGAAATCTCTATACATTTCTCCTTTTTATCATCCTGTCTTTCTAGTTCACCGAGTGCATCCTGAGCAAAACAGTGAAAATTGTAGAAGATTGGGAAAACTGGTTTGAGCTTTCCTTCTCCACAAATCCATCATTGCAGCTCCTCGTGTGAAGAGGAATTTTTCTCTTTTCTTTAAAACTGGATGATCTGTGCTAAGTGTTGGCAAATGGAATATAGGGGAATGGTGTGGAGCCAGTCCTGAGCATTGTATTTCTGTGACTTCTTTCTCTCAATATTCTGTGCAAGCCTGAGCTAGCCTTAGATTCAGACTATACAAAAGAGCACCCAGGTATTCTGGATGAGACCATTTAAACTTGCCTATCAGTAGGGGCATTCAAATGTGTGAAGAAGCTCATATTTTCAGAGCTGCCCTTGTGGTGCACAGCTATCCAGAGATATAAATAGGAATAAGCCTAAGACCAGACTAACTGCCAAACGTGTACATGCATGAATACTAAGAACTCATTATTCTTTTAAACCACTAAGTATTGACATTAATTGTGACAGCTCAGTGGATAATTGATAAGAAATTCAGCACTGGCCACTGCCAAGATGAAGGGCATGCAAATGAGGGTGAGTGGCCCGTTCATAGATCTGGAGGCCAAGCTCTACAGAATGGATGGAAAGGCTAGGACATCAGCATAGAATGGAAGCATTTGGAGAAAAGCAGAGTGGCACCCTCAAATTGATGAGTCACCTATAAAGGGCAATCATAATTACCCAGGAAAAAATCAGAAGCAAAATGGGAAATCATAACAGATGGTAGATAGTGGTGGTGCCAATCAGTTAAAAGTTCTTTTGCTCCATTCAGGTAGAAATTATGAACTGGCAAAGTATTTTTCCGCTAGTATCCCTGATGCAACAGCTGACATACATTAATGCCAGATGTGAACAGCTGACACTGCTGGCTGTTGGTCTCTGCAGGCCACTGCCAATTGATATCTCATTGTACTGGACAGCGCTGATGGACCCTACCATTTGCTGCTCTCTGCCACTGATTTTTCTGGCTGCTGGTCACTGGATCACTTCAGGCCTTACAGCCCCTAGAACTTATCAGGCTTTTAAAAAAGCAATCACTCTTCTCACACTACTCATATAAAGAATATGAATAGATGTACAGGAATGTCTAAGCCCACACTACCTGAGAAATAAATCATGAGATTTACAAGGCCACCAGAGTGAGGACCTGTGCAGAACGGTATCAGTATACCTGAGGCAGCCCTCTTAGATTAACACCCAAAATGTGAGGTGAGTTATGCTTAGTAGCTTAGTAGTATGATTAGTAACTTCTTAAAGCTGAATGCATTCTCATTGGTCCAATAGAGGTTTGTGATTGGTTCAAATCTGGGTGTGCTGACTGGTACAAATTCAGGCCTATGATTGGTTCAAGAGAGTGTGGGATTTCCAGGAGAGCTCAGCTGTCATGCTGCACAAGAGCTACTTAATTGACAGCTATTGACCCCAGAGAATTTTTCGGAGGGTTTTCTGTAGTGATTATAGCTTAGCCAGGGTTGAGATGTTAATAGTGGGCCCAGAACCCTTTCTCCCTGATATTAGTCAGATTAGGGTGCCCCTCATACTTCTCCAGAGGCTGCAGCAACATCCAGAGCTGCAGAAATGATGGTCAAGTTGCACCTTCTGTTGAGCTGGTCTGTTTAGCAGCCTGAAGCAACTCATGAGTGGTGGGGAGACATCAAGGCTGGGCCAGCCATGCCAATCAACTGGCACAAGGAAGGGGAGAGGTACTGCTTTCTGTCTTAGTGGGAGATGCTGAAAGAGAGCTACATGAGTTAATTGTGCAGCTTGCTGAGATTTTTGTATTGAAGATGACGCCTTGCAATGCAGTTAATTTTTGACATTGGATCTGTTTACATACAGAATGGATGATATTTTCAGAAGTTTGTTTCAAATGTCAACTTCTGCTTTGGCTTGAAGTTTTGACTAGGTGACACAAAAAAGTAGATTTCACAGTCTTATGTTTTGTGAGAGGTTATTTCAGTTTCCTTTGGTTAATTATATGTTACATAATTGTCCACATTTTAAAAGTATTTGTACCTTTTACATACTGATGGTATAATTGCTCTGGTGCTTGATTCAAACTGATGATATTGTGACTATAGTCTGATTGAAATAGTCTGAAAAATCTATCACATTGCACTAACAGAGCTGTTTGAGAAAAATGTGTTCTGAATTTAAAATAATTAACTTTAAGACACTTTAGGGGAATGATCACTTTTGAAACTTAAGATGCTTCACTTTATATAAATAAAATAAAAGAAATTTATTATTATTCCTTTATTGAGCATATATATATTGATTTTCTATTGTTAGGTGTGGATCTTACCTCTGGAAAGATGTTAGTAAACAAGGGGAGATATTACATGTTGAAAGCTTGTTTTCCACAGCGGAAGGGAAGCAATAAGAAAATACAAATGCCATATAATATGAGGGAGTGAGAGTTATGATGAAAAATAAAACAGGATAAGATTAATCTCTGAGGTGCATGATCAGGGGTGTCCTCTGCAGGGAGGTTAGATTAGGCACAGGGCAGAGCGAAGTTAGAAAACAAGCCCCATGAACAACAGGAGGAATGGTTCACCAGGCAGAGGAGAAAGCTCTCAGGAGAGAAACTTTATTAGGAATATACAAAGAAATGCTAGAGAGTGCATTGAAATGAAAGGAGAAGAATATTAGGAAGAAATTAGAGTGGGACAAGTGGTAGAATGTCGAGGTCAATGACATATCACAGGCCAGAGTAAGGACTTTGAGACTAGGCACCTGGTATGATAGCTATTATATTTCATATTCAAATTTCATAAGGTTCACCCTTTTATGTTATAGATGATATAAAGTAAAAGGGTGGAGCTCATTGTCCCGGGCTCAGCTGATTTCCTATGATTTCTCTGCTTTCCCAAGTTCTGCTCTGTATCGTGAGAGAAAGAGGATGCATTGTTTCTGGACTGCCTTGTGACATAGCTGGATGAGACCATGGCCAAAATAGTAGCAAGTGTAGAGAAGAGAGAAAAACCAGGACTTTTATTCTGTCTTCTTTATCTCTGTCTCAGCACTGATTATTAACATGGAATGTTTGGGGTGGTTCTGACTGTGTGGAACCTCAGCCGCGATACCTCTGGTCTTTTCTGTCTTTAAACTTCTCACCTGTGAGTGAGAGATTCTCTACAGTAACTTTGTTGGTCTAGGTGGACTCTGACTGAAGAAAGGGGCACAGTTGAGGAAGAGACACCGGCAGAAGACAGTAGTAGTAATCTGGGCAGGAGAAGATGGAAGCCAAGTTTCTGTGCTTATGGAGCAAGGTAAGAAGTGGTAAGATTCGAAGTCTCTTGAATGTAGTGTCACAGCAGGCAACCAGAATCACTCACAGAGGCTGAGATGGAAACAAGTAGGGCTTTATTTAAAGTACATGGAAGACACCCTAATTGTTGCCAGTGTGGAGTACTGACCACGGAGACAGAGAAATAACAGCTTATATAGTAGTTGGTCCGGTATCTAAAAATAGCAGAGTATTTCCAGAAAGGCAGAGTACAGAGTTTATCTAATCACATAATGATAGTCATAGTCATGGGGTCATTTCAGCATTTGTCAGGAACAGCACTTATCAGAAATAGAAGTGTTTACACATGGAAACTGCTGAACACATGATGAGAGTGAATAGATGATTTGAGAAACAAGGTTGAATTCATCTTGAGTTTAAGAGTTCCAAAGTGGAGTTTAGACACAAAATGGAGTCTTTTTGCCTCCACAGTAGGACTAGTAAAGCCAAAGGACCACATGACTTGCGTGATGGAAGAAGGTAAGTGACAAAGTCTTCAAAATTTAGTTTGCGACATAGTGAAACGCAGAACCATTGGCAGACACGAGCAGGACTGAGGAAGGTGCCAGTGTGAACGGGACAAGAGCTCTGCTTGGGGGAAGTTGGTATCCATGTAGAGGCTGAAGTAGGAAGTTAAAAACGAGAGTCAGAGCCTAGGAGAGCACTTTACTTCAGAGATACTGTAGTTAGTGTCGAGGGGAATCACTGGTGTAGCAACTACTTTATGGAATTTGAAGAGATTACTTAGAAACTGGCTATAGATACAGAACAAACAGTATCTGTGCTCCACTATTTAGAAACTAGAGAGAAAGAAAAAAAAAATCACAGTAGCCTGAACAGACAAAATCAACACGGAACAAGCAAAAGAGAAGAGCAATGTTCTCAGAAGTCAAATGAAGAAAGCTTTTCTAAATATGCTGCCCAGTGAATAAAGTAGTTCCTGCCATTTATAGCATGCCATTGCTTCTTCCCTCTCTTTTCCTTCTCTTCTCTCCTTCCTTCCCTTCTTGCCCCTTTCTGTCTCTTTTTCTCTCAATCTCTCTTCCTCCCTTATTTCTTTCATTTTCTTATTGTCACTTAGCTGTATTTGTTTAGAGCTTCTCTGATGTACTACATGAGTTCATTCAGATCTCTGATATGGAAGGCACGAGGTAAGCACTGTTCATGTGTAGCTGATCACACAACAGACAATTTCTAAAATTCTTCCATTAAGTCAGGAATGATGAAATGTGTTTTTATGAATCAAAACATCTTAACATGGAAAACAAATGTATTATCCTACATCTTTGTAAAACAGTGATGCTTTAGTACGCACAGAAATACATTCCAGGGCTAGCTTAAAGCAGAATTTAGCTCCCTGTCCTTTACACAGGGGAAAGCTAAAGCTGGATCATTGATTCATCTCCTTCACTTGTGGTGCTGATTTTTCCTTCTTAGGACAGAGACCAGAGGTTACATGGTTTTCATTCAAAGCCAAAATTTGTCTGTAGGTAGAGAAATACCCAGAGTATGGCTAGGTCTAATTCCTCTTACAATCAAAATTGGTGCCAAGGTTAAAATCGGAAAGCTTGGGAAATCTCAAGTGTACATACCACCCTTCAGCCTCTGGACCCCATTTCCCTGAAATGCAGGATCGCAGCCTCATGGGAGGTCTTTTCCCCTAAATTAAGCATCACATCTTATGACTGGAGGAGGGGCTGTACACGAGAAGG
This sequence comes from Dinomys branickii, assembly GCA_004027595.1. Taxonomy (NCBI): domain Eukaryota; kingdom Metazoa; phylum Chordata; class Mammalia; order Rodentia; family Dinomyidae; genus Dinomys; species Dinomys branickii. Next base: position 74,186 of record PVLD010006937.1, on the reverse strand, counting down.
GACTGCAGAGCTGGATTCCACAAAACTCTGCCCCTGCTTTGTCACTATTGTCACGAGTGGGTGTGAGAATTTCAGAGTTTAAAGATCAGAAAAAGACTAGTAAGAAAAAGGATTTGATATTTTAAGTATGAATAGAATTAAAAAATCAAAATAAACAAAATTGTACATTTTAAATTACTTATCCCATCATAATTATGAACTGCATTTGACAAATAACCTCAAATAATCTTTCAGCTGCAGCTTTGGAAGAATCTCTCAACCAGAAACAACAAACCAGTCCTACCTTCATGACTTACAGAAATTTTAAGCATCTCTTATTTAAGGATGTTAAATGTGGAGGTAACTTGTGAAGCAGCCATACATAATTGATATATTGTTTTTTCAGATTCTCTATTTACAGTCTCTTACCCTGCTCTCATTTGATAGAATATGAGATCTACCTCAGTTAATCCACAACTATTTAGGATAGCTAATTTATTAAAAATACTGAAATTATGCCTGCTCTAAGGTACTAGGTTAAAGTTATTTAAAACCTTCAAGCTTGTTCATTTCTTAGGGAAGTTTTTTAAAAGTGGCTTTGAAAATAACAATTTGTTTCTCATCTCTGTGTTTCATGTTCTTCCCTCTAAATCCATCTCCAGCATCAAGACATCACTGAATTCAACTGTCAAGTAACATATATTTTCTTTAAAAGGAGTTGAAATCTGCTTTCTTTATTAGCCATAGGAGATTATAAGGTAATTTTCCATTCAAGTACAGCAGCATAATACAATATGTGACAGAATCGTCTCAAACTTACCAGATTATCTTTGAGAAGAATTGGATTCAATAAATATGGTACTTTGTCCTTTATTTTATTCTATCTATATTATTTATTCTCTATTTATGTTGCCATTATTTATCTAAGAAAGAGAAATTTCTTAGATAGTTAAGCTGAATATCCTGGTGACTGAAAATCTTGGTGAGAGTGATAGCAAATAAGGGTAATTTTCTAATTTCTTTCCAACTGTGTATGTATAAAATCCCCCAATGCAAGAGATAATTATTCCCTCCAGTGGCATATCATTTTCTCAGAAGAGAAAATATTTTATCAACAGACTAACTAGCGCACAACATAATCCTCTAAGTACAGAGCACGACGGAGTGGAGAGAGACACACATTACAGCAGAATTTGGACGTCACCTCCTTATTAATTTTCATATACTTTTCCTAATGACTTTTCCTGAATCCTCTTAAGTTTTCAGAAAAGGTTCTTGTATTAAAAAATGAAATGTCCAAATATATTAGGAGGAAAACATTCATGAATTAAGACTAAATGACTGTCTTATGTTCCCCTCAAGTAACTTGGCATTAACTTAGTTGCAGAGGCTTCTCAGACTTAGAATTAAAGAAGCTTGCTCAGTGTGACACAATTTATAAGAACCAATATTCAAACCTTGGTGCAGCAAGATCTAAATCTACTCTTTCCATGACACTGTAACCCCTGTAATCGCTTATAGGTATTTTAATCAGTTATCTTACAGTCTTTCAACCAAGATTACCAGAATCTGGAGTAAAAGTTTTCAAATTAGTTACTAATGATCTTGTAGATTTCAGTGGTATCCACTGAAATTTCACTTTTTTTGTTTCTAATTACACTGCTTTGGATCTTTTCTTTCCTTTGGGGGGGGATAAGATTGGTTAAAGTTTTGTCATTTTCCTTCATACTTTCAAAGAACTAGCCTTTTGATTTATTGATTCTTTTTTAGTTTTGTCTCAATTTAATTGATTTCTTCTCTAAATTTTATAATTTCCCTCCTGGTACTAACTTTGGATTTTTCTTATTTTTCTAGGGTTTTGAGGTGCATAATTGTGTTACTTGAGCTCACTCAGCATTTCTGATGTGGGAATTTGTAGCTATAAACTTTTCTCAGGCCTGCTTTCATTGTGCCCCATAAATTTTGTTATATTGTACTGGCATTATCATTTGATTGTGGGAACTGTTTAATGTCCTTTTTGATTTCTTCTGTGACTCACTGATTATTCAAGAGGGTGTTGCTTAATTTCCATGTGTTTACATTGTTTCTATGGTTTCTTTTGCCATCGATTTATATTTTATTGTACTACAAACTGATAATATGCATGGTATAATTTTTATTCTTCTGCATTTACTTAAGCATCCTTTAAGAACTAGCATGTGTTTTATTTTGGAGAAAGTTCCATGTGCTTCTGCGAAGAAAGTATTTTCTGTTGGATGCAATGTTCTGTTAAGCACATTTGTTCAAAAGTTTAATTCAGCTACGTTAGTTAGTTCTTTGCTACTTTTTTTTTTTTTTTTTTTGTCCAGCTGATTCGTCTGTTTGTGACAGTGAAGTATTGAGATGATTCCCCCACTATAATTGTGCTGGTATTTTTCTGATATTTTATGTCAAGTAATTTTTTTTTTATAAAGATGCACATACTGGTATTTGGAGCACATATGTTTACAATTTTTATCTATTCATGGTGAATTGTTCCATAACCAATATGTTATAATCTTCTTTGCCTCTTTGGTTGAAAGTCCACTTTGTCCAAGCCCTTTGATTTTTATCCTATGAATTTCTTTTAGGATTATGTGTGTTTCTTGTATGGTATTTTGTATGATTGTGTTTATTGATACATTCTGCCAATCTGTTTTTTCTGATTAGGGAATTGAGACCATTCATATTGAGTTATTATGGAAGAGTACTCAATTATTTCTGTCATTTCATTTTGTTCCTATTGCTGATTTTCTTTTCTTCCTTTCCGTACAACTGCTCACTGTGCTAGGTGTATCCATTCTAGCAGGCTTTCTGGTATTGTTGGTTTCATTGTCTCTTCCTATGATTTCCTTGAAAAAGTTTGGAGTTCTGGGAGTTGTCTTATTTTAGGGCTAGAAATTTACTCCAAGCTGTTCTGGACTTTAAATTTTCTGTTGGGAGGACTGCTGTAATTCTAAGGGAATTATCTTTGTAAGTGATTTTTGCTTTTTTTCTAACAACTTTTGAGATTCTGATCTTGTGTTAGACTTCTGGAATTCTGACTATGATGTGTTGTGGAAAAGTTCTTGACTAACCATAGCTATTTGAGGTTCTATATGCCTCAATTATCTATATAATTAATTCTTTCCCAACATTTGGAAAGGTTTATGCTATTATTTCTGTAACCAGTTCTTTCATGCCATTTATGTTTTCTTCTGATTTTTACATAATTCCTATTATTTTTAGATTTGTCATTGCATCAGCTAACAGCTGTTAGATCTGTTTTTCATGTTCTCCTGTTTTCAAGTATGTCTGAATAATTGGTCACTGACATCAGTCCTTTTAGCTTTGGTACTCTGTAATCACATTGGTCACTTCAGCTGTCTATACATTCAGTAGCGTTTTTAAATTCCTGGATTTCTGTTTGGTTCATTTTTATGGATTCAAATTCTTTGCTGAAGTATTTATTTTTGCTTTGCATCATTTTGTTTAGTTCACTAGCTTTGTATTAATGCCTCCTGTAGACTCAGTGATTGTTTTATTAAGTCTATCATCTGGTTAGTTATATTTCCTTTGGGCTAGCCAAAAAGCTCATTAATATTTTTTAATCTTCTCTATCATTTCAAACAATTCAGCTATGTGGCTTTTGATTTTCTTGCCTTGACATCAGCTTGGCTGGAGTTGGGAGTTTTGGGAGGCATTTTGTTCCCTTGTCTTCTCACATTGTGTGTGTGTGTGTGTGTGTGTGTGTGTGTGTGTGTGTGATTTTTGAGGGTGTTGCACTCTGGAGATGACTATCTGTAGGTCTTTGCCTCTATTTTAAGAACTGACCACACCATTTGGGATGGGAGGATGCAGTGTAATTGGCACAGCACCCAGTTTTCCAGAATGAACCACAGTATTGTGAATGACACAAAGGCAATCCAGATATTGGCCTCAGAAGAAAATAATTAATAGCAACAAATATGCAACCCTGAAAATTACAGCAAAATCAGCACAACAATAGTGTCAGTGATGTAAAATGGAAAGGAAAAAATGGTTTGTGGGGAGGCAGGAGAAGGGAACCAAAATACAACACCAAAAAGAATTTAGATGTATTATGTGTATTTTCAAATCCCTCGTGATGGATGTAATTGTTATGTATTGCAAACATGTACTAAAATAAATAAATCAATGTCCAAGACAACCGGGACATTGATACAACATAGAAATGAATAAGGTATCACCCTTAACTATATAAAAGAGCTCTATGATTATACTGTTATAACTAAGACAAACCAAACATTGATGTGCAGTAAATATCCACTAAATGCAGCTTCTATGTTGCCACTAAAAATAGAAAATAGTTCAAAAGCAATAGTTTAGAATTAAGGATCTATCTAAATTAATGATCTGTCTAATAAAGCTTAATGGCTACACTAAAAGGATAAAAGAGGTAGGTGATTGGAAAATGAAAGAAGAAAAATTTGAAAAATTTAGCAAAGAAAGTTGAGGAGGGAAGAGTGAGCTAAAAGATCCTTTTAACATAAAGAGAAGTTTGTAGAGTTTGATAAAGGTAACAGAAAAAAACAAGAAAAAGAACAAAAGAGAAAAACAAAAAAATTAAGAAGAACAAAAAACACCAAACATCAAAAACTTGAAAAAAAAGAAAAAGAAATGGTTCTGCAGAAAATAATGCCTCTGTTTTTTGAAAGAAATATTTTTTTTTCTTCTAGATCTGCAGTCTTAAGATTCAGCAAATGAGGATTTTTTTCTGCCTCACTTTGTGGACTGTGGCTTTGTATGGTGCACCTCCCAGAGGCCTCTCTGACTCTCTACCCACACTGTGGATACTGTCCAAGCCAAGATGTGTCTTGTCCACACTGGTAGCACTAATCTTTGCTAGAGGGAGGCTGCAGGCAGGGGCTCCAAGCAGACCACTGAATTTAATACCCAGGTTTTCTGACTCAGCTGCCTCTAAAAGCCAGCATTCTTGGTCTGGCTTCTCACCACAGAAGGCAGGTTTTAAGCTCTTCCAGGACTGAGTTTAAGCTTCTCAGGGGGTCTACATCTTGTCCACTCCCTCTCCTGTCTATCTCTCACCCAATCACTGGCCAAGGATAACACTGGGAACCCTGCAGTGAAGTTGTTTTGTAGTTCTTCTGTGGCTCAGTTTTAAACAACCCCTTATCAAAATGGCTCCAGATGAAACACTCTTACATGCTGGATGCTGCACTGGATTTCTTCTCCAGCTCTAGCTCACCATGCAGTAGGAGTCACTTCTGAGTAAAATCCCAGTCTCATTTTTCAGTTCACAGTAGCCATGGGTTTTTCTTGGGCTGGCACTGCTGGCCTGATCCACTGCTTCTCCCCAGAGTTGCTAGCCCTGGTGGCGAACCTTGTGTCTGTTGGAGACCGAGTCCCCTTCTAGGAGCTGGGGTGAGCTTCCCGACTGTTGCTTCCTCTTCTCCACCATGTGCTTCTTTGCTTCAGCTTCTCTACAGCTTGTAATTTTCCTTCAATTCCCACCCAGTTCCTGGAGTTCTACTTCTTTTTTTCTCTTTAGCAAGTTGTCACTTTCCCAGTGTCCAGTTCCAGGTCCCGGAGAGACTGTGTTTTGCTGCTGATCATCACTCTGCCATTTTCTGTTGTCTCAGAGGAAATTTGCATGTATTCTTCTAGGGCAGCTGCTAGTTCGCTTTCAGATTTTCACTATTTGTTGATCTTTTGTTGAGACTAAAATCCTGAGCTCTCTCGTCTGTTTATAAGTGTATCTTTACTGATGCCTGTTTGCAGCCCATGGTGGTTGCATCCCTGTGGGAAGCTGGTGCAGGCACATGACGCGACATAATTCTGCTTCGTTGTCATCCCCTCCCCTCTGCTTCCCCCTCTTTGTGCCTTTCCCTATAATATTATCTGATTATAATATTTCAAGAAGGACAGTTAACTAAGCGATTCCATAGAACCTCGGCAGTCAAGGTCATGGTATTCTAATGGATCATTACCCTCACTCTCAGTCTCCCTACCTGTGAAACAGGGGACGAAGGGCTCCTCACTTACTAACGCCGGCATTTCATTAGCCTTGCCCAGCTCTCTGCCTCCGTGTGCTCTTCTACCCTTCTGGGGTGGGCTCACCTACTTCCTACCTACAGGGGGCAGAACAAAGACTGTGGAGCCAGTCTTGCCCCTGGATAATGAAAAGGGAAAGTTAGGGTGTTTACGTCAGCAAATAGTTGCTGAATTATCAAGCCGGTCTCCACGTGCATTTGCTGTAAATTTCTTCGGAGTAATTTTCCTGCCTTAAAACAAAAGCCAACAGTGTATGCGTCTGCAAAATTCGTGCAAATAGGCAGGCAGTCTATCATTTTGATTTTGTCTAAATCCTGCCCTACCTTTTAATGCGATCGTGGCTACCTGAAAAAGAATGTGAGCAGCTTTCTCTGCCTCAATCTATAGCCAGAAAGGGCTGTGACAGCTTTCCCCCTGGGCTTAACACTTCCTTTCCTTTGGAGATTCCTACTATGTATTTATTTCTGAGAGGTTCTGGAAACTTATATATGTGTTTAACCTGATATGTTCTTGCTTTGTTTTATTTGAGTAAAGAATAATATTTTTGTGTAACAACTGTGAATAGTTACTCTTGGGGAAGCAGCTTTGCTAGTACATCATTAGGGGATTTCCAAGGTGCTGGAAGGAAGGAATAGCCTGTATCAGGCCAGACTTGGCCCATCGCCCTGCCCTCAGCCTTCCCAGGTAAGCTTCCAGAAGTGAGTATTCTCTGCTTTTCATTCCTCTGACCTCAAGCCAGAAATGCCAGCTTTCCTTGTATTTTCATGTTTGCTTTAGAATTAAAGAGAAAAACAGAGCACCAATTTTCTGTATGCTGTGTCAGATATACATGCATATATACACCAGCTGTTAACTTATAATGTTTTATTAATAAGCAACATGATGTAGGGTAAAAGTTTAAATCTGATTCATCTCAATGACTTTAGCCTCTCAAAACAAAGACCTGAGTAATTCACTTAATTTTTCTGAGGTTTGATTTGCCATCTACAAGTCAGTATTAACAATTTCTGTGTTAACTAAGGTTAAAAAATGATGAGGTCTGTCAGACAGTCGGAACATGTCAGGACTTTAGCGTCCATACCACTTATGTGCACTTGAAATCTCTAACCTTTCAGAGAAAGCAGTCTAGAAATTGATGTCTTTATTACCTTGTGCTTGGCCCCGCTCACCTTGGGTATAAGGCAGGCTCCATCTGAGTGAGCTGAGCTCAAATCCAGAAGCAGGGAGGTGACGTCATGATGCAACCATGCATTCCTCCTCAGATGAGTGTCACACGGAGAATGGCCCTATCTGTCTGTGGTCAGATCCTCACGTCTTTACATTGTCTCAAGGCAACAAAGTTGAGATGATTGTGCAGGTAGGACAATGGCAACATAGTCATTTCCTCCTGTGACTGGTGAGCGTAATTTTTCTTCCTTCCTTCCTTCCTTCCTTCCTTCCTTCCTTCCTTCCTTCCTTCCTTCTTTTTCTCCTTTCTTTTCTTTCTTTCTTTCTTTCTTTCTTTCTTTCTTTCTTTCTTTCTTTCTTTCTTTCTTTCATTTCTACCTGCTTTTCACATCCTCCTTCCTAAAAATCCCTGTAGCCTCAGGCTGCGGTCATCCTCACTGATGCCTGGATCTCCGTGTCTCATTTTCTTTCCCTCTGGGTAGCAGGCAGGTTAATGTATTACCTGTGATCTATTGTGCAATCCTGAAAAATAAATTCAAAGAACCAACTGAAAAGTTTTCTAATATCCGATAGCACGGGGATTCAGTAGAGGTTGGTTGTTCACTTATTTGATATTGTTATGGCTGTAGGTCATGTTCATCATGTGCTGAGGGGTGGGACAGCTTTGCTGTTAGGTTGGATCAGTTCATATTCATATCCTCCCTTATGGCTGATGGTTTGATTATGAATTAGCCTGCACTCTCATTTTTTTTTCACTAGGAAAATGCAAGGGTTTCTCACTAGGTTTAAAACCACATTACTACATCCATTTCCAGTGCTTTTTTTCTGAAAGTATTTATCTCAATTACCATATATTTCCCTCATTTTGAGTGATGCCCCCAATTAATATTTCATAAGAATATTTACTTAGGTTTGATGGTTCACATACTCCAATACCTAGGACAGGGGCTAGCATAGAGAAGGGGCTTCACAAAGACTATGGATGGATGAGTGAAATATATTAATGTGGGGTGGTTATTTTGCATTTATAAATCTTTAACTTTATTGCCTCTAAATTTTGGTAATTTTTTTCTGGTTTTTAATTTTAAAATTAAAAAACTAATAAAACAGTTTTTTTTTGCGGTACTGGGGATCAAACTCAGGACCCTGCGCTTGCTAGGCAAGCGCTTATTCCACTGAGCTATATCCCCAGCCCTAAACAGGTTTTAATATATGAAATATACACTATTATTACCATTAGTCTGAAAATTATAATTATTATCATTGTGGTTCTGAGGATGGAACCCAGGGTGTTTGCACTGACCTATATCCCTATTTGCCTGTCTCGAATTTATTTTTAAATTTAGAGACAGGGTCTCCCTAAGTTCCTAAATTGCTCAAGCTTGGCTTCTGCTTATGATCCTCCTGCCTCAGCCTCCTACAGTGCTGAGATTATGGTGGTGCAACACTCTACCTGGCTTTGCATTACAATTATTAACAGTCCTCCTCAATCTTTATAAGTTGATATCCTTCTTTCCATGTCAGTGATGAGGAAACAGGATCAATGAAGTCCCTCAAGAATATCAACAGAATAAATGTTTCTTTCGTTCCTCTCTGAGTGCAAAATTCACTGCTCACCTGATTGAAAATTTTGTAAATAAACATAAGTGGAGCACTGTCTGAGGCCAGCACCCGAGAGGCCCTAGACAAGCAATTCCATGCAGTCACACCTGGAACCGAACACAAACAGGGTGGCGCAGGCCATGCAGCAGGCAAATGCATGACTTTCACTGATGTTGGACGGAGCCTGGCCCAGAGTTGCCCTGGAGCTGAATGGCAACACAGCGTTGGGATTTGCTGTGGCCCCTTGGGTCACCTATCACCCTGTTTACTGTTCTCCTCTCCAAAGAGTGCTCACTGTCTCAGGCATCTCCTGGTAATACAGCTCTGTCAGCCAGGGACTGCTCTCAGAGGAACGTGCAGTTGTCCCTTAGTGCAGTGATGATTGCAGGGACAGGTGCAGAAGCACAGGCCCTGTTAGGGGCCATGGCACAGCACCAGTAGCCACTGTCCAAAGGGAGTTGGGCAGCCTGCATCGAACCTTGACTTTCTGCCTCACCACCCCATTAATTTACATTTCTCAGTAACTTCCACTGCCTGAGCCTCAAGGAATCAATCTATGTATCACGTTTTCATCTTAAGCAACTGCTGAACCAAATAAAAGTAACAAAGGGAAGTAAAAAATGGTGAAAATAGCCCAACTTGATGTCACAGACACCAGACATGGGGCTTAAGATGCACCCATACTACCATCAGGCTGTACCAGAATCATCTCACATCCTCTACTGGCCGGGCCTGCAGTCCATGCCAGCTTTGTGAAAATTCAGATTTGTCTTGATGTTTAGACATTTCCTGTCACCCGGTGTGTGAAGATCCTGCCCTGAACCTATGCTGTAATTGTGTTTGACTCTTCTTTGAACTATTCTTCAATAATTCATGCCTCCCTGAGCACAAGTATGTGTCATACTAAGTCTCAGAGTCAGAACTCGGTCTTCCAGATCAGCTTGATTCTAGGTTCTGCAGCCAGCAGCTTTTAATGCTAGCATCTTTGTTTCCTCCTTATGGAAAACACACTAATTTATAGTTACAAATGGCCATGAAATATCCTGCAGCGCAGAACGTTTATTGTACAGAGAAGGTTGATCTTAGGAGCCTAAACCTTTTAGAGATCTTTCCTCCACCCATGGCAACACTCATAATGTCAACAGAACTACAGTTTGTAAATTAGAAAGTTAGAAGTCAGCAATGGAGACAGTGATATTGGGTGAACCACAAGGAAATGGCTTTATCTGTGAGGCAGATTTCCCTGCTACAGGGTAGGGCACCTGAGGTTTTTCCGAATGGTTGAAAGTGAAGGGTCCATGGGTCTCACAAAAATAAATTTACTTTTTCTAAGACCCAATGTTTAGCTTACTGTAAGGATGCTGGAGTTACTTACATTGGAAGACTTCAGATGTGAATCTGCATTTGAATTTCCTGATAAAGAATAATAACAATCATAATAGCCACAAAACATAGCAACAGCAAAAAAAATCTAATAACAATAATGTAAAGATGAAGAAAAGCAAGGAGAAGATCAAAGTAACCTCAGTAGCAGGAATAAATCTTCTCTTGAACACACACACACACACACACACACACACACACACACACACACACCAATAAAATGAACAAGCAAGAAGGAGAGGAAAAGAAAGAGAGAGGAGCATGGGGCAGCGCAGTAAGGAAGGAAAACTGAGAGATAAAAGCACGTCCTGTACCAGTTCGGTGGCTTTATTGAGCCACTGGCATCTGTACCTTGCTAGTGCACTCTTAGCTCCTCCTAAGAGAGGAAAATAGTCCATTGTGAGTCTGTCAGTGTGCTACACACAGCAGGGAAAATGCACAAGTAATGAGACTCTTTCTTGCTGTTACTGTGCTTAGATTCAATAAAGAAAGGTGAAGTATGAAGCATACCTGTTTTCTCTTGTATATATGTATGGTACATAATAATTACATTTATTTGAAGAAACTCATTGCATTTGGATAGTTTTTAATTCCTTCTCCTCCCTCTCCCCCCTTTCCATCTCTAAAAGATATACCCATTTCCTACCATTGCTCCTTTATTTTGCTCTTTAAGAAAAATGATGTTATAAAATCCTGCATTTCCTATCTGAGCCCCTCAGAGGGGAGCAGTGTGAAACCAAGAAGAGAATTCTCCGTGTCAGGGTGTGGCTGGTTTCACAGAGCAGGTGATTGAAGGTGAATCTTGAATCTGGTTTTCTTCTTATTTGGGTTTTTATTAAACAAAATGGGGATTGTTGCTGTTTGTTTTTTCTGTTAATCTGTGTGACAGCAAAGATAAACAGGTCTTGTCTAGAGGTAAAGAAAGAAGAAATGGCCAGCACATGGGGGGTAGGGAGGACAATGAAGAGGCTCTGAGGGAAGAAAAGCCTCATTCCTGTATCTCACAGGAGAGAAGGCATCAGAGGCCCCTTCTCTGCCCACAGGGTTTCTGACTGAAAGCAGGCATTTCCACATCATTAGCTTGGGCCACAGAAGAGCAGTTGTGTCCAACAGTCACAACATCTCAATCATTTACTATTTTTGAGTTTGTTAAAAATGTATCATGTAGCTGACTTTACTGCCTAAGAAGGATGTGGATTTCTCCAAACGCAGAATTAACACTGTCATCAGATAGATAAAGTTCCTTGTGTTCACAGCTTATTGTGAACTCTACAGTAGACACAGCAAAACTTTGTACAAATGGATCTATTACAGATACATCTATAGGGGTTGTCTTTTGAAATAGGACTTATGCTTAAATTCATTAAGACTACCTTAGTGGAAAGCCACATGATTAAAACAGCTAGAATGAGGAGCATGAAGATGAACAGGAATGAATTTCAATCTCCAGGGAATGCCAGTCCGGTGAGAGCAAGGAATACAAAAAACTCCAATAATTCACCATGCAGAGAAATGCCAAGAGAATGTAGACTGCACAATAGGATCTCTGAAGACAGGGTGTAGCTTCTTGTACATCCTGATAGGAGAAACTGACAACTGTTGCGAATTCTGAGTAAAAGTTCAGGGATCAGCTATGTGCACAAGAACATGTAGGTAGATGGGGAGGTCCAAGTGGGCTGTGCCTGACATTGCTATGGCTACCATAACCCAGCATTACACAGTGGAAGCCTGAGACAATTGATAGCTATTTCCTTCCAGTTCTGGAGGATGATGGGATTCTTAGATCTGGGGGCTGGTAGGCTTCATATGTCTGAGGGAGTTTTGTGTTCCAGTCTTTGATCCTTGATTTCTAGAAGGTGGCTGCACACTGTCTTTTCTTCATACACGTCTGTGTCCAAATTTCCTCTTTCTGTAGTAACAGCAGTCATAGTGGATTAGGGTCCACACTTAGGACCTCGTTTGAATGTAATTACCTATGTACAGACCTCTCTTCCAGTATGGTCACCTTGTCATGTGCCAGGGGTTAACCTGGCAGCACAAATTTGGAAAGCACCAGAATCAGGGAGTCAGAATTGTGCAATATGAAAGGAATGGTAAATTTTAGTTTGGCAGGATATATATATAACATAAATGTACACGAGACTATAAACTGCCAGGTTGTCTAGATCTTGACTATTAAACTAAGAAGATTGGACTGTATTCCTTAAGCATCCAGGAGTCAGATACAAATCTAAGCAGAGAATTAACACAGTAAATCTGAAATTATCACACAGTTAGTGCTCTGGAAGCTAGCTGCTTCACCTTACAATCTTCTTTCACCATCTTCTCATTTTAATTTCTGCAACATTAATTTCAAGTAGTTTTTATCAGGCCTATGCTACAGAGAGGTAAACTAAGGTTTAAAAAATGTTCCTATGGTTTGTGACTATTAGAGCAGAAAATCTAATTTAAGTCTTCAAAATCTGGCTTCACACTCAATATATTTTTCAATTCAGACATTTTAGAAAGTTCTCAAATTTCTATTTTTTTATATATCTTTAATGTTTCTACTTCAACTTTTGAACATATGGGATAGAATTCTAAGTTTTCTCTCTGTGTTAATTTTCATATCTGTGAGATGAAGGATAATTTCAATTGATTGATTTTTCTCCTTGTCATAAGCTAAAACAACATCAAGCTTGGTGTTTTGATTCTAAAACCTTGTTTCCCACATAAAAGTTATAATGGAAGATAGAGGAATAAGGTAGGCAGTAGAATTCTAAAATTTAAGTACACTGAATCCTAATACTCTCAGGTCCTGGGAACCTTGTGTTTAACTTAAGTAGTATGAACTATTTGAATTTGCAAGATGAATGAGGGAACTTTAAAAATCTGATTAAATGGGAAAACATGGATGTAATAAAAGACAGTCTGATTATGAGAAAAACAATGAAGCTTTTGTTTTTATTATTCACTGAATTAGTACAAATTAATATTTTAGCTTTATACAATAGTGACACTTTAGCAACCTTCTCAGCTCATGTAACTGCAATATGAAGAGAATACAGACATGTGACCTCTTCCCACGAAGAGAAGGTAAAGCGCGGAGCTGTCTTATCTCCTTTGCCGGTGACAGACTTCTCAGACACTGAGTCCGGTTTGGCTGGGCCTTCCACGGAGGGGCTCCTCTGAGTCTTTCTCCTTTGCCTCCCCTGCCTGTCTGGATGCAGAGAGGTCAGACTGCTGTCCCAACCTCATCTCCCCGTCTGTGTGGAACAAACCCATCCTAAGGCAGGGGTCACCCAGTACTGCTCAAGTTGCTCTTCAATGATATCTTCATACCAACAACTTCCTGTTGTTAAAATGCTGCAAATGATTTCAATAGGCCTTCAGTACGTACTAGCAACCTCTTTGTGCCTATGAAACTTAGTGAGGGAGTCATAGTAATTTGGTGAGCCTTTTCTTAACACATTGTAAGAAACTTTTGAAAGGGAAGGGGCCCAGGAGATGGAAGGAAGGGGGAGGGTGGGGAGAGGAACAGGATGTGAAAAGAATTAACATGTGTTATGTACATGTATTGACCCCCCCACAGTGAGTAATCATTGTGTACCGCAAACATGTACTAATAAAGATACAATTAAAATAAAACAATAGATTTCATTGACACAGCCCTTAAGGAGTGATATTTCACAGACACAGTCCTAACAAATGATATTCTTTTACATTTAAAATAACTTTTAAAATTTATATTATATTTTAAACATATCAGGGTATTTGACCCTTAACATTCTGTAGAATCACCTGTATTGTATAGGTAATTTCTCTACCTTATTTTGGAAAATATAGTGTTTTGTATTTTAGTGTTTCTGATCTCCATATACCTCTCCCCCAAATAAAAATGTCTGCTATATTTCTCATCAGTTATTTTCATAATGAATAGTAAACTCGTCTAGATGGTTCTGTATACCTGGTTCTCTATATCCCTATAACCTAGAAATTCTCCAATGGGACCAATTATATAAGCTATGATTAACTTTTGGAACTAGACTTTATTTTATCTTTTACCTGGATGTAGTTATATTAAATGAGAACTTGATCTTGTTCAATCATGTCACTGTAAGATGTAATAGCATGTCACATGTGAATCACATAAACACACGATGGTATTAATTTGATAATGCAAATATATGAAATGTGGAAAATAATTTATTTTGGAAGATATTTGGTTTCCAATTCACAGGATTCTAAAAGTAGATTAACTGTATTTCATAGTTACTCATATTTATAATTGATAGAAATAATGTATTTGGTATTTATTTTATGTACTTAATGTTCCTGATGTTAACAGAAAGGACAGTTTTAATATTTGTATCTCAAAGATTAAAATGTTCATTGATTGACTTTACCCAACTTGACAGTGATTCTTCAACTTCCTTTCACCATTAATTTTTGTGTGTTCTGTCCAATGAAAAGACTATTCTGGAGCCCTTGTGGTACTTTTTAAATATAACCATTTCTTTTGAGAAAATTTTGGGTGTCCCTTTTAGTGTATAAGGAATACTTGAAGTTGGGAAAAGGTATAAATTTTATTCCCAAATGATATTGAATGTCAAAAAATGACTATTTTCCTTCTGGGTTATATATTTTTATATTGTTGGAAGATAGGCTCTTTGTGATACATGGACAGAGTAAATGATTCACAGTTTATCTTTTTCTTTTACTACAGCATTTTTTAATGCTGTGCCACAGAGAGAGGTGTGTGTTATGGAAGTAATCCCGCCTGTGTTCCCTAAGCAGAAAATAAAGCCCAGCACTCTGCTGGCTTATGGGCTCTTCCTCCTCTACCTGCTCTGTGTTTGAAAATGAAAGATGGGCTGGAACGGCCTGGATACCGCATCCATTTCTATTTGCGCCTGGCTCACTGTGAAGATCCTACAGCCGGGCATAGTATTTTCTTTAGGAACAGGGAATTATTTACAGAGCGTATGCAACCTATGACTCCAAGTTTCTATAAAGGCAAAAAGAATGTTTTCAAACCCCCAGAGACAGCGTTTGAAGCATAACTAACGAAGGAGAAAATGAGTGGCCATGACTTGTGGGTCCTGGGCTGAAAGATGGGGCCTAGGCTGGAACCTGCACTTTGCTATTGTAGGTAACAATTTTTCAAACTTATAACATATGTGACAGAAGAATTCACAGGGAAGATGTAATTTTATGCCTCCTAAATGATAGTTTAGACATGAGAAGGTTGCTAAAGTGTCACTATTGTATAAAGCTAAAATATTAATTTGTACTAATTCAGTGAATAATAAAAACAAAAGATTCATTGTTTTTCTCATAATCAGATTGTCTTTTATTACATCCATGTTTTCCCACTTAATCAGATTTTTAAAGTTCCCTCATTCATCTTGCAAATTCTGATAGTTCATACTACTTAAGTTAAACACAAGGTTCCCAGGACCTGCGAGTAAAATCCTAATAGCAAAACCAATTTGTTAGAACTGTTTGAAATGGTGTCTGTCCAACAGATTTGGGGACCAGGTTGTGCGGTAGGAGTATTCCATGCCATACCCTTCAGTCCCAAAATGCTACACTTAACAGAGATATAGAAAGCGGGTCAGCCAAGATCAAGGAGTGTTATCACAGAGCTAGAGAGCACTTAGCCAGCTATCATAAAGAACAACAAATTTGATGGGAGAAACAGAAGAATGCTGGGAACATATGGCAAAAATATCTCTTCTCAAAGAAATCACCTTGAAAATTAAAAAGTTCTCTTAGTGTTGATGCTTACAAAAATGCAAGTACCTATGGAATGATTCCAAGGCATATATTTAGGTAGGCAGAAAAAGATAGACCCTTGAGTACGACAAATGTATTTATAAAAAACAGCTCTGTCCATGTGGCGGTTCCCCTAGGCTCACTGAGTTCACCGCAGCCCTCAGCCACCAAACAGCTCTGACGCAGAATCATCCTAAACCAAAGATATCTGAGCCTTGGGAATTCGCTGCTCGCTTACACAGAATGCCGTTCCCAGCTCCACTCGGACATCTTTTCTGAGACCACATGCTTGCTTGCTGGAGCCCCACCGATGCCTAGTCAGGCAGAGCTTCAGTTAGAGTCTGTCTTTCCCTGTCTTTTCTGTGCTTCAGTGAAGAAAAAAATATTCGTTCCCACAAATCCTCTCTCATGTTTCAGGCAGGGGCTTCTGGATGATATCTTCGCTGTTTGAACTGCTACAGATTATAATGAATATTTTCAGCTCCCGGACATGCAAGAATTCAAATTTGACTAGCAGAAGAAAGTGGTGATTTTTTTCCCCCATAATACGTATAATCAGAAATTCTCTGTTGGAATCCACCAGGGGGCAGGGCCTCTTGGTAGGCTCCCAGCACGTTTCCTGAGAGAAAGCAGCCTGGCAGAAGAGCTCCTAGGACCACACCTAAGCCTGTCCCTCTTCAGCCCGATCCCACCTGTCATAAATCCTGCATCTGAGTCGTATATTATGTGTGTCATGTGTACAATGGAAGATCTAATAGGGAAGTGACTATGGCTCTTAAAAGGAAGTTAGTATTAAGAGATTGAATACTGTCCTTAGTCACCCAAATGCTAGGGTATTTTAAAAAAGCAATTACCTTAGGGCTTCTTGGGCTAGAGAATATAGTTTTTGTTTGTTTGTCTCAATTTCCCAAAAGGAACCATGATCATATAACAAGTAAAGAGCTTCAAGAGAAAGTTAAAATCCAAACAAATAAAATTGTACAAGGAGACTTCTTAAATGAAGGTTATTATAAAGAGAACGGTGACTATTTCTAATGCCACTGTTTTTCATTTGGCAGTGGCTAATTTGACAAACTTTAATGTAATAAATCACTAAAAAAATAAGAGGGTAGCGGGAAGAATTGTAGATCATGCCATTATAGGAAATTGGCAAGTCAAAGCAGAAGCAAGGTAAATTGTTCCTTATTCAAATGTATTAATGACATTCCCATACACTACACTCTGGTTTACTTTAGCATCATGAGCCACATTATACAATTGTACCCAAACTAAATTTTCACATCTGAAATAGAACAGCAATGGATAAAACCTGCCTTTTCATCAAGAAGCTGAGAAGATCTTTGAAATGTATTCTTAGTCAAGACTGCGATTCCTGCACTGTCAAAAATTCTCATTTGCTAAATGTGTAGATACATAACAAGAATTTCCAGAAATGCGGTGAGAAAATTTGGAGAGGAGGGGATGGAGGACTGTCTGAGAGTTTCTTCAAATTAACACAAGTTGAAACAGTGCCATCTCATATGATCAATGCCCTACAAACCTTTATGGACAAGCAGAAAAAAGTACTGCCACCATATAACCGTGTAACTTCTGCCTATTTTATGTGCTAAGCAATAATTGCATTTATCATATATCTGAGTTACAAGAAATTTAGCCTGATGACAAACTGAATAATTCTCATTCTGAAATGCTGTTGACTTTCACTTAGTTACCATAGGAAAACAATAACCAAGCTTATATATCCTAGAAACTCTGTAAGAAATCACATTTTTCATATTATTAAAATTAATCAATCTTGTATTTCTCCCAGAATACCTTCCTCAAAAATTATTTTATGATGTAAGCTGAGCAAATGTAACAAGGTATCCTGAAGCACCTTGACTTAAATAAGAAACATGCTCTTTACTGTCTGATGAAACTCCTCAGGCGGGGGCACTCGAGATATCACAGAATTCCCTTGTTCCTTTTGTCTGTCTTCTCGCAGGCTGCTACCTCACCAGCTTGGCTGACGTTCATCAGGACCTACCTTATCACCTACAGGAAGGAGAAAAGAAGAAAGGTGTATAAGTTTCTTTTATTTTAATGGCATAATTTAGAGGTTGTGCCCTTCAATTCCACTTAAATCCTATTGACCAGAATTGGTTGTATGATCCTAATTGGAAAAATGGAGATTAGCAACATCACAACTGGAGGTGCGGTCCTAAGTCATAATGTTTATGTAGAAGGAAAGAGAAATGAGTATCAGGGAATACAATTAGTAATCATTGTCAGCAGTTTTCACAGACTGAAGGTATAGCAATATTAAACCAGACATGAATACCTTTACTTTAGCAATTACAAACTTCTCATAAGATTATTTGTAGTCTCAAGCTTTTCCCCCATAATACCTGATCTTACCAGAGCAATGACTATGTTCTCTTGATTTTTCAACCCCATATTGGTTGTGCTTGCCAGAGAATTTGCAGCTATATATCATGTATATCTAAAGTTTTCTCTCTATATTTTTATATCTCTCTAATTTGACTTCATAGATGTTTTCCTTCAATTTTTTCCAATAAATTATAATTTACATCCTTTTTATGATACTGAGAGTTTGAAATCAGTTTAATGACCAAATATTGAGGATTAATTATGATCCAGTGATTATAATGGAGAAATAGATATACATCATCACATGTATTTCCAAGTCCAGATAACTTTTCGATATGAATTGTTTTAAAATATCATTATAAAGGCACAGAGCAAAGTCTAAATGACCCTATCTGTATATGGGATCTAAGTGAACTGGACTCAGAAGCAGAATAGAATTGGAGGTTATCACAGGCTGAGTGGTTACCGTATGGGTCAAAGCATACAAATATCAGTACAAATGGAGGTGTAAGTTTTTGAGATCTATTGCACAGCATGGATGATGATAGTTACTAATGCTGTACAGTATTTCAAAATTGCCAAGAGAATAATGTTCAAGTTTTCTCACCACAAGAATAAATGTTTGAGGTGATGATGTATTAGCTATATCAAACAATTCTATGATTAATGATTTATTTAATGATTCCATGACGAATATAATTTTGTAGCCCCAAACTATATACAATTAAAATGTACTGATCAATTAATTTTTTCAAACAGAAAGTATTAGTACTATATAAATTATTACGAAGCATAAAAAAATAAAGTTAACTGCAGTAGGTGTCTGGCTCCTTTTAGAAGTCCTGCATGCGTGTCTTCCTTCATCTTTAAATTCTTATCCAGACACACGGCCTCAAACATAGTTGACGCTTAATAAAATCTTAATAGTTGTAAAGTGATTGCTCCTGTGAATAACTCATTCATAATTCTCATATTCTTTATAAAACCTAAATGGAAATATCTTCTTTTCAAGTTTTATGAAAGCTGTAAACTGTCAGTGTTGCCAATGGATAGGGGGCTTATAAGCTGTCTTCTTTACATTAGCTCCTTCTACAGCTCACTGTGCAACCACCCCAAATTAGTGATGTGGATTAGATCACTACTTGAGGTCCAAACATTATCACTCATATGTCAGACAGTCAAAACATGATTTTGAAAAGGCAAATATGTTTGCCACTTTTATAGATGACAAATTTTTACTTAACTTGTATAAACCAAAGCATAAAAGAAAACCTAAATTAAGTGGGTGTGGTAGTACACATTGCTAATAGCAGCACTAGGGAGGCTGAGACTGGAGAATTGAGGACTGTTGCAAGTTTGAGACCAGCCTGGGCTACAAAGTGAGTTTAAGGCCAGCCTGAACTACATCACAAGACCCTGTCTCAAAAAACAAAAACAAAAGCAAAACAAACAAACAAAAAACCCACACCCTAAATCAAAAGTAGGCTATATGTTGTTGAAAGAATGGAAAGTGTAGCTCCTGTTGGGACAACCGTATGCAACCTACTCTGGAAAGAAAGAAGTGATCCCAAAAAGCATGATTTACTGTATCTGATTATCAGAACATTCCATCACTTAATCAAAAATCACCAGGCAGGCCATTATTCAGAAACCAATCTTCTTTTTAATTATTTTCTTTACCATTCTGCTGGCTTTGAGCTTCATTTTGGTGCTGGAGTCTTCTATTTAGTAGTTTAAAGTATCTAGCATTCCTTGGTAAGTTAAAACCAATCAGCTGTTTGTCTCAATTTGACTTTCTTATTACTTACTTTTAAAAAAACATTTCAAGATTTACATTATTATTCTATTTTAACAGCAATATCACAGGAAACCATGCAAACTTATGGATTGTCCTTTGTTTAGAAATAAATCATGTAAAATGCAACAGATTCAACAAAGAGGCTAACATTGAATAAACAAAGACAATACAGCATTAGGACTTCAATATTCTGATTGTGACCTCACATTATTTTACCTATCAGTAAATCTCCATTTGCCTTATCCTTATAATAAAATACTAATTCAGTATTTACTCTCAATATTTGCATATCTACTTATCTAAAAATTCTGTGCAGGTATAGTTTAAACTCCATCATCTCCTGTAGTGTCCTATGCTCTATCCCTTGTGAAGTAAGACAATTCAAGTATAACCTAACCGAATTATACAGTTACTGATGTCTAACATACCAGATTACGAAGTGTGGCTGTATTGTTATATAATATGTCGTGCTCTTCACTTCCTTTTCTTTTACCTGTCTTCACTTTCACTTTTCATGATCATGATACCTAGTCAGTTTCCATATGTACTGAGAATAGCAAATATCGCCCCCCAAACCTGAAAATGTGTTTCTGGTGCCCATTTCTTACAGTCTTTTCCTCTACTATCTTATACTGAAGGTATAAGATTTACAGTCTTTTCCTCTACTATCTTATACTATCTTGTTGGTCTTGTTCTCTGAGATCAAGGAGCAAACAGGGAGCAGTAATCTCTGAGTGAAAGTCACAGGCAGGGAGGTTCATCCTTGGCCCATGGGACCCCAGCAGGAGGCAGGCAGGGCTGTGGCATCCTGCAGCCACCTCCCTTGAAGCAGAATATGTTTACTTATGTGAACACATGTCCAACATACCGAATGCAGCCATGAGCAGCCAGCTCATGTGGCAGAAAATGAATGTGTTTCACTCCATTCAAGCCAAGAAAGGTTTGGCGCTGCCGTGATGTAAATTGGTGTCCATTAACACCTCCCAGTTCTTGGGAATTTCATATCCAGTGAATTAGCTTTTAGTTCTCACAGGAAAGAGAGAATTGCCTGTGGTCATTTACAGGAGATAATAAGGGTACTAATGACTATGCATTGTTGAGGAAAACCCATTTTTCACCCCGACAGACATTTGTTTACCTAATATGATGTTTTTAAGATGTTTGTGTAACATTCATGTTATAGTAGAAAATTATTCTGCAGTTGGTCTCATCTTTACCTCAGTCCTCCCGCAATTATAGCCTGAAGTATTTTTCCCAGGTTTCTACATAATTATTTATGACTCTGTCAATACTTTACTACCATATTTTCAGTGAAGAGTTAGTGTGGTTCAAAGGACATAAAGTATACTATACAATATTTATTATATTGTTGCAAAAGTAATATGACCCATTTTCTAACTATCTTTATGTGTATAACAGAATCATCAGAGCAATGGAGCACTTCAAAGCCATAGTTTTATTTCCTGTGTTTATCTAAGGAACACCAAGGATTGCTGGGTGTTCACTCACTTCAAATGCGAATAAACACTTTCTTCTCATTTTGGAATGTGCCATTTCCCAGGCCTATAGGTAAGATCACAAATATTTTGTTGTAACATTTCAAAAATCAGTATGCATATTTATGCATGTTCCGTTTCCAATCTAAAAAAAGTATATATTAGGTTTACCTTGGGGTAGTTTCTAAGGCATATGATAAATGAGAAGCTCTATCATCTCCTTAATTCAATTCTTTTTCTGAATATTTATTTGTTTGTTTAGACATTGCTCTCTTAGAATCTTTGGGACAGTGCTATTTATTCTTTGCAGACAGCATGGGATTAAACTAAATCCTTTCCTTTTAACTTTTCTGAGTCATTTTCAGCTGTCTGTGGAAGCCATTCATTACAGCACCATCAGAATCAAACATGGCTGTGTTTGCCTTTGACAGAATTAGTTTTTTGTTTTTTTTTTGGAAAGCTACTGTCATTGCTTTTCCAAACTGGTATATTTATTGTATACTCACTAGTATCTTATTGCGTGTAATTTCCACAGTCCATCTTTCTTTGCCCTTTAGTTTCCGTTTCCTACATTTTCTCAGTGACCCCTATAATACTTCTGTGTTCTAATACATAAATTCTATTTTTACAAATAGGCAATCTTCTACATTGCTGGGCACATAAGTTGTCTAAACTCAATATTTTAATATTTTATCTTTTATGTTCATTTATAAAGTATACGTTCATTTTCATAATATTCCCTTTGCACCACAATTTGTTCTTTTCCATTCTTTTATAAAGAAAGATTTATATTCACTTTATCTTTTATGAAGTGGTATCTAAAATTTAGGATTCATCTTCATGGTTGAGGTGTTGGGACTGCAAAAATCTTTTAAACTATAGAAATAATTTTACATTTCTTCCCAACTATCTACTTTTCTATATGAAGAGACATTTAGATATTTATCATTATTTTATTGCAATATATAGACAAATTTAAAGTCATGTAAGATTATTTTGGGAAAAGTGAAAACCTTTTCCTAATATATCACTAAAATTGAGCAAGAATTAGCACAATTGAGCAAAATATAAGACAAAATTAAGCAAGTATTTCTCATCTGTGGCTCTTGAAATGAGCTAAAGGTTAAAACAACTGGAGATGTTTCCACACTTGAAACGCTGCTGGACTTGGGAGGAGACCAGTAGCAATCCGTGCCAGCCCCTGGCCTGGGGCCGCTCTGCCTTCTTCCAGCTGGCTGCTGCATTTCTGTTTGGACTAGAAAGTTAGAGGATTTACTAAAGTTGTGTTTGGAGTGTCACTAACATTGCAAATAAAGACTTTTCTTGAAGACCAAGGAGTGGGTGAGAACAAATTGTGTGGTTTTATTAGTCCAAGATAGCAGATAGCATTTGATGCTTTATTTTTTGCTGAGGTTGTACACGTATGTAGCTGATGGTACAGTTTAAAATACATTTAAACAGTGCTGGTTGACCTTATGACCACATGCATATGCATAAGACGTTTGAAAGTGGGCACAGGGGAAGTTAAATTTGGGCCACTTAACAATGACCCTAATGTCTGAGGTAGCTGTCTCCTACTCTAGAGCGTGCTGCAAGTGAGAACACTCAGCAATTGTTGGATAACCACAGGGCCATCTCCTAGAAAGCCAAGCTAAGAAATAGAGAAGGAACAAACAAAAGAGAGATCTGAGCACAGATGTGAGTGGTCGTACACCACAGTGGAGGTAAATGTCACAGATTGCGTCCATTCAATGCAAAAAATCAAAACAAAGGAAGTAAAAAATGTGGCAACCACCTTCAGGAGCAAAACATGAAAATCTAGTGTTGCTCCTATGTATCACCTAAAATGTCTCATTTACCATGAAAATCTGTGTGAGAGAACTAAATTGGAAACTATAACCTTGTCAGGAAAAAGTCAATAGAAATTATCTCTAAATAGTCATCAGTGGTGGAGTTAGCAGGAAACACATTTCAAGTGAGCTATTTTATTTTATTATTATTATTATTATCTTTTTGGTACCAGGAATTGAATTTGAGACCTTGTGCTTGCCAAGCAGGTGTTTGTGCCATGGAGCTATATCCCCAGGCCCAAAGTGAGGTATTTTACACATATTCAGAGAAATAAAGAAGGTCATGATAAAATTAAATAAAATTATGATTATCATGAAGCGATAAATAAACTCTCCACATGACAGAAGTTATACAAAGTGACCAAGTAATTCTCCATTAAAGGATATAGTAATTAAAATTTAAAAGGCACTAAGGACGCTTAATGACATATTCCAGAAGCAGAAAATCAGGGAATAATGACTAGCCAGAGATTTCACAAATGTGATGAGATGTAATCATAAGAAATCTCAATAGGAAAAATACAAATATAGTCACTCCTGGGCACATTAAATCTACGTTTTAAAAGCTAAAAAATGATAAAGTCTTGAAAGCATCAAGAAGAAAATGATTCATCTTATATAGAAAGGCAAATTGAAGTAATAGCTGATTTTCTATAAGGATCAATGAGGTCTGGGAACCAGTGGGTAACATGGTAAAAGATGAACAAAATAAAAAGTGGAAACAAACTGTTAGGAACTGAATATCTAAAAAATATTCTAATATAAGACAAAATAAAGGCATTATAAGGATGTAAAGGCTGAGGAAGCTTATTGCTAGCAGGTTTGCCTTGCAGTAAATACAGGAGGAGGTACTTTCAGCTCGCAGGAGAGGAAGACTGATGGTAATTAGAATCCATAAAGGTGTGACGACTATCATAAGTAACTGCAGGGCAGTATAAAATTTCTTTGCAATGCGCTACTTATTTTCTTAAAATTTTAAACAGACATCCAATTGTATCAAGTAACATATATCAAGTAATGATTCATTGTGTTTATAAATTGTATAGTTCTAATATACAACTGTAGTGTTGCAAAAGAAGAGAAGGGAATGTATTTAGCAAAGTGCCTATATTTTGTCAAAATTCAGTAATATTAATCCGAAGTAGTATGTATTTAAATTCCAGTACATATGTGATACCGACAGCAACTACTAAGAACAAAGTATAGAAAAATCAAGTGAAGAATTAAAATGATACATAGAAATATTCATTAGCATTAAAGGTACTCAGAAATAAAGAAACAGAAAAGGACATGTATCACACAGAAAATAAATAATAAAGAGGTGAATAAAAATACAGCTATACAAAAAATATATCAAAAATAGTCAAATGATTAATCAAAACACGATTATAGACTATAAAAAGACAAGAATTTCAGCTATTATTTTCAATATATATAATAAAAATCAGATTCACAATAAAGTTAAATTGCTTATATCAATATGAGGTGAAATAAGCAATGGGTTAATTAACTTATTAGGACAAGGAGGGATATTATGCAATAAAATATTTAGCAAGATATAGCGTGTGGTACCTGGGCTTATGAATTTAATTTGTTTTATGATTTGGGGGATGATGGCTCCAGTTTTGTTTATGTGGGGAAAATGGTCGTGCTTGTCACTCCATGCAGATTTTGCAAATGGAAGCAAAATGTGATTTATATGTTGGAAAAATATAACCATATACTCCAACAATATATTTTTCCTATATACATTTCCATAAACCTATATTCATATATTCCCTATGTATATTTCCGTAGATATATATTACATTCATATATACTCATAAGACCAAAAGGAGAAAAACATTAAACAACTGTATTTGGAAATTGCAACACTCCCCTCTCAACAACTGACAAATTAGAAAATTAGCAATAATTTATTAGCCTTGACATTTGCAAAGCATTCCCAACCTATGGAAAAGACTATTTTTTCAAGTCCACATATTGCATGTCTTAGAAAACATACCACATTTGACCATAAAAGAACTATTCATCCAGTAGAACAGCAATTTTCAAAACAGAAATACAATATCTAGTACTTAAGACAATGTGGAAAAATGGAACCATCCTCCTTTAATGTTGGAATTCTAAAATGACGAATTTGCTTTGGGAAACGAGGTAGTTTCATAAAAAGTTATACTTACATTACTCAATAATTCTCTCAGTAAACTTAAAAAAGGAATATCCTCCTAGGAATATGGGTATACGTTCTTCCAAGTGCACACACATCAGTATTTATAGATATGCTATTTAAATAGCATAGATATGTAAAGAATATAAATGTTCATTAATTGAAGAGTGGATAAACAAATTGTGATCTATCCATAAAGTAGAATACAACTCAGCCACGAAAAGGAATAGCCCATTATTACATGCTACAACAAAATGAAATATATTATTTCATATATTTGAAAGAAAAGATGTTAGAGTAAAAAGCACACATTGTATGATTCTTATGTAAGAAAAGTTAAAAAAATGTAAATCCATACAAAGAGAGAACAAATGATAAGCTACTTTGAGCAGGTCAGAGAAACTAACTGAAAATAAACACAGATATTCTAAAAACAGATTGGCAGCACTAAGATAATTGAACACTTAAAATTCGTGAATTCAATGTATGTAAATTTTACCTCAGCAAACATATTTTTAAAAAGTCACACAATAAAAACTATGCATTATGGTTGCATGTCTAAGGCAGGGGTTTACCATATTGTAGAAATTTTCATTAAGTTGGTTACAAATTGGAAAACAGTTGTACATATTAATATAATTTTGTGTGCTTAATTTTTACATAATTTTATTTCTGTGCATTACCCACTTCACATTATCTCCCATCCCACTCACATGGTCCGCCAATGCTAAGACTGAATTCTGTTGATGGTGGGATGGTGTTCTGTTGTTCATGCATGTCACACTTCACTCATCCGTTGTTTCCATTTCAAGACCATTGTGAATAGCGCTGCCATGGACGTGGGAGTTTCTTCAGAATCCTGATTTTATTTCCTTTGAATATATACCCGCGAGTACAATTGTTGGATTGCACAGTAGTTCTGTTTTTCAGGTTTTGAGGCCTCAATCCTATTTTACCCAATTGTTGTAATAATATCTATTGCAGGTGTCCCTCCTTTAATGAGTTGCTAGCTTAACAGCTGTTCAGATTTAGCATAGTGGTGCACTGTTCAGACCCCCGGCTTGGATTTACAACCTGCATTTTGACTTAGAGGCAGGAAGGTGCGGCAGTGTAGCCTCGTGTGGCTTTTGCTATGGTACAGTATTGTCATTTTTGCTGCTTGTACAGTACAGTGCAATACTGCAGTTTTCTGTTGTTATACGTTAACTCTTATACTGCATATAAGAGTTATGCAAATAAAAGCAGAGTCATCAAGTTGGGGTTTGCTTTTATCATTTCTTTGTTCTGAGTATTGTAACGAGCAATATACAGCTCCTCATTTAAGAACTGATTCATTTATTGACCACTGGGAAGAACAGAACTAGCTTGTTAAACAATGTCTGTACTAGCAACAGTATCCAAGGGTTCCTTTTCCCATACGCTCACCAGCATTGACTATCTTTCATCTTTTTGGTAATAGCCATTCTTAAAAGAGGCGAGGTTATAGTTCATTGTGGTTTTGATTTGCATTTCCCGGATGACGAATAACATTCAGCAGTTTTCATTCACCTGTTTGTGATTTGTATGTTTTCTTTGGGGGAATATCTATCACAGGAACTTTTGGCCTTAACAATTATTATTCCTTTTTTTTAAAGGTAGATTTTAGGTTTATATAAGAATTGGTCAAAAAGCTCCGAATGTGTATATGATTCTCCACATCTATTCATTTTTCTTGGTTTGTTACTAACATCTTGCACTAACGTGGTACACTTGGGGTTACTGATGAGTTTATTTGCAATATTATTAATTGAGATCCTTAGTGTAAATTAAGGTTCACTCTGTGTTACACAGTTCTGTATGTTTTGACCAATGGATAACACTACACTAATATTTGCCTTCTATCCCATGTCCCACCTGTGAGCACATCCACCATCCTGTGATTCTGTGGTAACCAGAGATCTTTCTGCTTTGATCACAATTTTGCCTTTTCAATAGTATCATGTCCTTGAACTTATAAGCATCTTTTTCAAATTGTATTTTGTTCCTTCACTTTGCAATATGCATCCACGTTTTCTCATGGCTTGTAGTTCATTTCTTTTTATTACCGGATACTTGTCCATTGTTTGTATGCGCCACACTTTGTTCATTTGACTATTAAAGAAACCTTGATTTATTCTAAATTGGAGCAATTATGAATAAACCTGCTATAAACATTTGTTCACAGTTTCATATTTGTGTGGACACAAATTTCCAACTTGTTTGGGTAAATATAATGCAGTGTGATGGCTGGGTCATATGGCAAGAACAAGCTTCACTATGTACATAAATACCAGACTGTCTTCACGGGGCTGTGCCGCCTCAGATTCCCACTGACAGATGAGCATTTGTGTTACTCCACACTTGTCCTGGTTTGGAGTTTAGTCCTTCTAACATGTGCTTCTTTTAAGATTTCCCTAATAACCTACAACCTGAGTATCCCTTCAAATTGCTTGCCATCTCTATATTGTATTTGGCAAGACTGAGTTTTAAAACTAATGCTGTTTCCTGCAAAAATTTCATCATCTTTTCAAGAGTTTAAAGCCCTGAACCTTGTTTCTTTACATTATTTTGTAAAACATTATTCCCTCAATATTACAAGAATTAGTACCGAGCGAACTAATCTAGAAGTGCATATTTTTAAACATACATGTTGTTTTGCACTCTGAAACAACATAATTACTCTGTGATAAAAATAAGGACTAATATCATCGATAGTTTCCAATAATAAGGAGGCGTACTACCTTCTAGCTTTAGGAAAAGTAATCAAGTTGATATACTCCCAGTGACCCGGAGGAAAGGAGTAACTATCTAGCTCTTGTGTGATGGAAACAATCAGGTCAGTCAGAGCAGATCCTCACAATGTAAAATACTGTTAATATACAACTGTTTATTACACCACTACATCTCAACACTTGATTTTTGAGCTCTTCAAATTCTATAATAACCTGAAATTGTTTTGATATAATCAGTCATTCATTACAAAGTAATCTTAAGTTATTTTCATAATATTAACTCTGGGAATTATCAGTGATAATAGTATAACTATGAAAAATCATAATGAATGGTGGCAGACTTTTCTTCCATAGAGTAACCTGGGACCATGCTATCATTGCCACTGAGCAAAAAGATTAATCATCACTTCAATGTTTATAGATAATTTTGCTTGATTTGTGTTTGTTTTATAAACAGTTTAGTATTAAATGACATGCCAAGGGGGCTGGGGATATAGCTCAGTGGAATAAGCGCTTGCCTAGCAAACGCAGGGTCCTGAGTTCGATCCCCAGTACCGCAAATAAATAAATAAATAAATGACATACCAAATGGAAAACATTTTCTTCATAAAAGTATCAGTTTATGTGTTTTTACATGTCATTTTTATTAGTAAATTATTTCTCAATATTTACTTAGTGAGATATAGTCTAATTTAAAACCAAACGTGATGAATTTTTCATCTTTAGGAAAAATATCATAAGAAAATAGAAACTATCCATTTTAGGTTTACCAAACTTGTAATAAAATTAAATAGAAATCAAAATAATGAAGACACCTAAATATGATGATTCTCCCTGTCTCGCCCAACTTACACATCAGTATTCAACAGCTGTATTAGTCTTTAATTTAATGCCTGTGTGCTTTAATTAAGTACATTTATCTTCTACCTTATATGAAGGAGAATAGCTTGTGGACAGTTTTTGTATCACAAAACAAATCTTGATTTCTTTCCTTTTTATTCTCTGTCATATAGTATCACTTCTGTGGTGAAAAATCATTGTTTTAGAAAACTTCGATGTTTTTCCTCCAATTTCTCTTTTGTAAATATTATTTTACTTTATTTGCATTTTACTGTGCTACTGAAGAAATGAGGGGAAGCTGAAACACACAGAAGCAATGCAAGGATGTAAAATGTATTTTAGGGTTGATCTGTATTTAGGAGCATAACCTGGAAAGAATTGTAGAGCAGTGGTTCTCTGGGTTTGAATGGCTTTTTTATTTTTGTCTTGTTTTATTTACTTTCTTGCTTATTTACTTAGGTTTTAGGTAGGTAGTTGCTTTTGCGTCTACAGTTTGGTGGCTACGTGAGATCTACTGAAATTATTTAGTTATTCTACCTCTTTGGCCTCATTTAGTTCTGTGTTAAATAAATTAAAATCATAATCTTGCCAATTTCACTAAAGTTTCTTGGTTTTACATAAGTACACACATTTTCAGCCCTAGACCCTCGTGTTCTTAAGCACATAACATAGTACTGACCTCTTTTCTTCTTTCTGAGGGTTGCTGATCATCTCTGAGGCAGAGTTTCAACAGTGAGATGAAGGGAAATACTCAGCTTTGCTCTCGCTGCTTGGCAGTTTCAGCTCTGTGCGTCATGTGAATAAAAATATGCAAAATATCTTAAATTCTGTTTAAATTATTTTAGTGAATGTAGATTTACACAGTTAAGGAGTGCAGCTTAAGATTGTTATTTATAGACTAGAAGATCAATTTTTCATGCCTATTTCTTGTAATATGAACAAGTACTCTGAAGATAGCAATACATAACATACTAACCATTGTTACTCTCCTACAACCTTGTTTGAAATTTTATACCATTATTTTTATTGTTTATTTTTCTTTTCTTTAAAATAAAAAAGAACTTTAAAATAAATATTTTAAAGAGCAAAGGATTCATACATAAAGACGAAATTTATCATGAGACTACCAGTAATAATTAGGCATATTTGAAATGAAGGAAATCCTTCAAATGAAAAAAATGGATAAATATGTAGATATCTATTTATGGATAGATAGTGATTCACTTCCAACTGCATATGTGCTCACCCTCAGCTCTACTGGGGTATGCTTCATAAATAAAAGTTTGTATATTCAAGGTGTGCATTGTGCTATTTTAATACACATTATGAAATGATTGCAATAATTAAGCTAACTAATATTTCCTCTCTTAACATACTTACCATTTTGTACATCTATGTGTGGCAGAAACACAAGATCTATGGCATTAGCAAATTTTCAGTCTGTAATACTTTACTACTATCTGCGGTCACTGTGAAATGCATAGAACTTTATTATTTATGTATTTACTTTTGGTCTTTCTGAGACAGGGTCTTACTATACAGTTCAAGCTGAGCTTGAGCTCATTTTGTAGCCCAGTCTGGTCTTGAACTCACAACAATCCTCCTGCCTCAGCCTCCCAAGTGCTGGGATTACAGTCATGTGCAACCATGCCTGGCTTGCATTTGAACTTTATTTGAACATTAGTACACTTTGACTAAGATACCCATCCACATCCAGCCTCTGGCAACCACTCTCTGTTTCTTTGAGTTCAACTTTTTAAGATTCCATGTAGAAGTTATATCCTACAGCATTTATCTTTCTATGTCTGGTTTATTTTGCTTAGCATAATGTCCTCTAGTTTCAGTATTTTCAAATCTGAATATATTTCCTCTAGTGCTAAAGATAATCCTCCTTATAAAATTCTTAAAAATCATGCAGTTAAGAATTATTACTTTTCCAGTTGAATGTTCTTCCAGTTTTAATTTTATATATCTAATTTTAAATTATTTGTGAGCTTTCTCCAAGGACATAGCAATTTTTAATACAAACTTCTCTTGTTACTGTTAGCGTGTTATCACAAAAAAGTTGGAATATCTTAAAGATGAATATTATTTTAGACTTTTATATTTTTTGACCTGAAATAAATGCCATTGTTGATTTCTGGATCATATCCCACAGTTGGGTTAAAAGGGAGAATATATTGGTGTTAGGGTCTCTAATAGTAAATTTAGCAATTACTTGAAGCATCATACATACTGGGATAGATTTTCCTTTGTTGTTCAATTCCCCCATTTGAAGTTTTCATTTTTCCTCTTCAATCATCTCCCATCTAATGGTAGCATTGCTTGGCCTTGATGATAAACTAAGAGGTGTTGGATAAACCATGCATTCCTTTTCTGTTCTCTTAAAAAACTCAACATAGGGAGGATCAAGGCTAAATACCCTGGGGAAAGTCCTCACTGTGAAACTTCAAGCTAAAAACAGGACAGAAAACAGGAGCCAGTTTATATGGTCTTTCTGAACATCTACTGTCAAGGTTATAGGCAGAGGGTTAGAGGAAAATAATACTAAATCACCCCACATTTATTCTTCTCTGATTTTAACTTAGAAGAAATTTCTGGAACTCATATGAAGAAGGGGTACAGTAGTTTATGATAAAAGTGTGCATATGGAGACTATTTCAGTGTCAGATCCAAATTTTGGGGATATAAAAAGCAGTGTAAGTAGAACTGCACAATGTAATGATAACAGTCACCATAGACAGCAATGTAGGACATTCAAATTACAAGTTATATTAACAATTACTTTGGATTGGGGCACTTCATCTGCTGGTTTTGAGTTTCTTCACTTACCATAAGAATAGAAAAAAGTACTTCATATGCAAATTGTTGGAATTATACGTTATAAAATATGTATGGTGTTCTAGATGGTGCTTGGACAACAGTAGGAGATGCATGAAAAAATTTATGTGCTTCCTTCTTTTCTCAACAAAATTTAATAACAATTGTAACAGTAAAAACATGAAATATAGTGAGACTTTAGATCAAATGATATTGAAAGGATGTCTCATATATAATACTAAATCTTTGTCTGTGGTCCAATTCCCAGTACTCCTACAAGGGTGGTAGAGGAAGGATAGGGGCTGGGGGATGTAGCTCAGTGCTTGCCTATCAGCTTCTGTACCAACTGGACCTGCGTTCAATCCTCAGCACTAAATAAACAAACAAACAAAGAAATACTGTGAGGAAGCATAAGGTGGCATATTAGAAACATGCAGCATTTTCCAGGACCCCATGACTTGGAATTGAGGCAGCTGGCAAGCAGATGTTCAGTGAGATGGATGCAGAGGTGAAGGCACTGGAGTTCATCATTGGACAAAGAGATTTGGAAAGAGCCTAAGACTCTGGTTATTGCTACAGAAAGCCACCAGGAGCCCATGGGTTCTGAGCCCAGGCAGAGAGGAGAGGGATGAAGCAGATGGAAAGAGAGAGACATGGAGAACACGAGGGGCAGGGACAGCTCCATGCCTGAAAGGGAGTCTGCATCTGACTTCCCCAGAGCTACAGAGCATGCTGCTCCTTAGGAGAGTGGAGTGCTTTCTGAACATAGACGTGAGGTGCTGTGGCAGGGAGCTCTCCTGAGAAGGTCATACCTGAGCTATGCACTTCGGAGGGGAAAAACTCTACATTTTCCTTCCCAGAAAATCCCAACAAATATTGACATGGTTTTTTAGCTAGTATCTACCAATGCCAAGGAAACCCAGAAGAATGCCACAAGCAGGCTCACTGAAGAATTTAAGCCATGAAATTTGGCTCAGCAATAAGGGAGGGAGTGGGGCTTGGTAACCCTTTGGAACTGGCTACAATGGCTGCTGGCAAAGAGGGTCTGGAGACCTAGAGGACGTGCACGATTGCAGGCGGGATTGGTCCAAGGATAGACACAGTCATGTCCGGTGTGTTGCTGTAGGAACGAGGCCCCTCCACTCAGGGCAGGAGTAGGTTTCCAAGGGGGACAGAGGCCCCAGTGGAGCTCTCAGGATCAGCTCACCTTTTGGAGTTTTCCAAATGAATGTGTTCCGAGCAAACTCCAAGGAACAATACTTCTTAATCTGTGTAAACTTCTACTTGGTGAGCAGGAAGGTAAGCATTGCTGCAACCAGCTCTGGTCCCAAATTGCTCACAGTGAAGCATGCAGGACCAAAGGATGAAGAGGGGAGGTATGGTCAGCCTTTTTCTCCTTAAAGGGTAGAAACCAAGAAAGGCATGAAAATAAGTGCAGATTGGCATGGGCAGAGAATGTCTACTATGCCCGTGTTTGACCCCTAACAGGAGAGCTTTCTTCTATGTTTCATTATGATTTTTTTTTAATTTAATGAATAGTTTTTGTATTTTTCTTTTTCAGATTTTTTTCTTTTTTGCTATAGTTTATTTTCCTTCTTATAGTCAAATACTTTTTTATGTTCCTTCTTTTTTATTTTTCATTTTAGGTTGTATTTTATTCCCTGGGTGTCTATGTTTTGCTCTGTTTGTGTGTGTGTGTGGTACTAGGATCAAATCTAGGCTACTCTGCCACTGTTATGTTCCCAGAACTTTTGTGTGTGTGTTGTTTTGAAATGGAGTCTGAGTGTCCCAATGTGACCTTGATTTCACAGCCTTCCTGTCAGTCTTCTTGGTGCTGGCAATGCAGATATGCACAACTGTGCTCAGCACTTTAAAATTTTTATTATTTCTTATCTTAATTTATTGTATTTTTCTTCACTTTCCTTGGCAAGGTCTCAGTATGTGTCCTAGGGTGGCCTTAGATTCACTATGTAGGCCAGATTGACACTGAACTGTGATTCTCCTGTCTCAGCCTACAGAATGGTGAGATTATAGGCATGGGTCACTGTCTTGGTTATTTTTCTCTCATTGCTGAGACAAAATACCCAACACCCAAAATGAAGGAAGGAAAGGTTTATTTAGCTTATAGTTTGTGGAGGTTTCAGTCCATACCTGGCTGGTTCTGAGGCAGAGTGGCACATGGCAGAAGGCAAACCCTTCATGGCAGCAGCACACAGCAAAAGCAACCAGCAAAGAGGGAGGAATGGCTGCAAGCAGCCTCTTCTTTTACATTGTAAACTGCCTACCCCCACCCAGGGGGGGCATGCCCTCCTCTTCCACAGGCTCAGGATGTGTGCAAAGTAAGCACCCCAGCTTCCTGCTGAGTCACTCAGCCAAACCTCCCAAGTTGATACAATGTATCAACCATAGCATTCCAGCCCTTGTCAACTTGGCAACCAACACATTTCCTTAAACCAGTTTCCAGATACAAAGACAGTATATTACATTAGAACCATAACATTTTGCCCCTGTACAAATGAAAATTAAACACTTCCAACATTTAAAGGCACAAAATAAACATTACCATTCCAAAAGGCACCAACAGGGGAATATAGAGCATTGTGACCAAAGCAAGTCCAAAATCCAGCAGGGCTAACATTATGTCCTGTAATTCCACATCCAGCATCTAAAGCAATATGTTGTACATTGTGAGCTCCAAAGGGCTTGTATGAGTCCACCCCTATGGCACTTCTGGTGGTTACAACCTCCATGGCTTCTCTCTTAGCCCTGCTTTGCTTCCTCCTTGCAGCTTTCCTCAGATGATCCGCGTTCCTGGCCTTTCTAAACTTCTGAGGTCTCCAGGGCACCTTTTGCTTCACACTCACAGCCTCACATATTGCCCTCTCAGGGGCACACTTCCTGGCCTCCCAGGCTTTCTGAAATCTGGGTGGAAGCCTCTTTAACCTCAGAACTCTTGTATTCTCTGTGCACCTAAAACCAGGGCCACGTGGATGATGTCAAGGTCGGCTGCCACCTGGAGCAGTAGCCAAACTTTCCTCTCTCTTGACCATAGGGGTCGAGTGCCTGGATCACTGGGCAGACTGAATCCAATTCTGAGGAACAAATTCTCTATGCTGCCACCTTTCTGGAACCTGGTGCAGCTCATGCCGCCATTCTGGAACATGGCGCTCTGTGGCTTGCTTCTCAAGGAAAGGTCTCTCACCTTTACAGTTTTGAGGCTGAAAAAGGTGGAGACTTGCTTCTTGTGATGCCCTCAGGCCATCTTTTCCATTCTCTTGTTCCTTCTCAGCAATAGAGATCTCCTTAGCCTTATCTTTGCAGCCAAGAGCTTTACTGGAGCTTCCTTTCTGACCAAACTCACAACATTTTAAACTATCCTGCTGGGCTCTTTGCTCTTGATTTCAATATAAATCTGGTTAGAAGCCCCCAACAATAGCCATGCCACTGCCCCAACATTTGACTGTCTTAAAATTTCCTTTGCCAGATTAATCTGTTCGTTGCTGCCCTTAATCTCAGTCTTAGGCAAAGTCGCTGGACACGAGTAAAATGCAGACAAACTTTCTGCTAAGCCATAACATACATTGTCTGGAGTCCAACAACCAATGAAGTCCTTCCTCCCAGCAGAAACCTCCCAAACCTGGTCTTTACGGGCAGGATTTCCATCAGCCTTCTGGTCTTCCGAGCTCTGCACAGACATCTCCAAACCTTTCCAAACTCTTCCCACAAGCCATTTGCAGAGGCCCTTGAACCACATGGTCAGGTATGGTAACAGCAAGGACCCCACTCCACTGGTACCAAATTCTGTCTTGGTTACTTTTCCCTTGTTGCTGAGACAAATACCCAACATCCAAAATGAAGGAAGAAAAGGTTTATTTAGCTTACAGTTTGTGGAGGTTTCAGTCCATACTTGGCTGGCCCAGAGGCAGAGTGGCACATGGCAGAGAGAAACTGTTCATGGTGGCAGCACACAGCAAGACCACAAGAGCAAA
This sequence comes from Dinomys branickii, assembly GCA_004027595.1. NCBI lineage: Eukaryota > Metazoa > Chordata > Mammalia > Rodentia > Dinomyidae > Dinomys > Dinomys branickii. The sequence goes on along the minus strand of PVLD010006937.1, from coordinate 38,167 downwards.
AGGGAGGAATGGCTGCAAGCAGCCTCTTTTTCTCCCTCACATTTTAAACAGCCTGCCCCCACCCAGGGGGCGTGTGCCTGTCACACAATCTCCATGCTCTCCTCTTCCACAGGCTCAGGATGTGTACAAAGTAAGCACTTTGGCTTCCTGCTGAGTCACTCAGCCAAACCTCTAAACTCCCTAAATTGACACAATGTATCAACCATAGCAGTCACCATGCCCAGTATTGCAGTGAAACTTGCCTTGTGCACAACCCAGCTCCACTCAAACTTCAGTGAACATTTTAATTCAAACGAAAAGGGAGATAAAAGCCTCAGTCAAATGCCAGGACCCAAGTAGGCAATAGCTGGGGTGAATGAAAACCTGTGCTTCTAGAACTACAGCAACACAAGTGGAAAACAACATAAAGTCTGTGGATGCCCTAACCACAGGGAGACCTCAGCAACAATTATGCCCCTGGCCTTTCAGAACACATATTGTTAACCAGACTAGAGGAATAGTATAGCAAGTGGACTCCATAACTCAACACAATTACCCAAGACAACAGAAAAACCCCACTCTCATAAATGCTGCAGAGAAAGTAGGATCCACAATGCACACTGTTAAAATACATAAGTCACCAAAGAAGTGAAAAGGAAACCATATTACGAAACCCACTTGGAAATATACTCAATACTCTGCAGCAGTATCACACCACAATGTACTGATATCCCAGGATACATTGTCAAGATAAGGCTGTTCCCTAAAATGTTATTACATAAAAGAAGAAGAAATATACAACAGATGTGCAGATCTCAACATAGCAATTAAGAAAAATAAAACAAGTAAACTTACTCCAGCAAAGGTTCAGAATTTGCTAACAACTAACTCCAAAGATACTGAAATGGATGAACTGCTGGCTAAAGAATTTAAAAGAATTAATTGATTTCAGGGCTTGGAGATAAGATATGCAAATCATTACATTCAGACAACAGTAAAGAAGAAAATTATTAACAATACATGTAAAGTCTATGAAATAAGACTAAAACACAAATTTATGAGATTTTAGAATAAAAGAAGACTCTGGGATATAGACTAAATACATAGAAGATCTATTCAATGAGATAACAAAAAATACGAAGTAATATGAGATAAAAAACTTATGAGTGATACACACATCCAAATACAGGAGGCATTTAGAACCCCAAAAATAAATGACTAGCAAAGAATATTCACAGGTCATAATATTGTTAAAATGTGAGTTGTACAGAGCAAAGGAAAGAATATGGAAAATGCCCACCATTTTCAATGGCAAAACCTCCAAATAACTGCAAACATCTCGACAGAAACTATAAAGGGCAGAAAGGGAGGGAATAATGTATTTCAATTTCTCAAAGAAAATAACTGACATTCTAGTTACTATCTATTGTAAGGCTTTCCAAGATCAGCATAAATTCTAAGAATTCCTGGCCGGTACACTAAGATTACAGAAGATGTTTAAAGGAGCAGTGTACAGAACAGAAACAATAGCGAATGATTATTACTAAAAAAAGAAATATCGAAAAAAACCTCAATTATAAGTATTAGTGCATACCTTCCAATAGTAACCATGAGTGTAAATTGTCAAGTTTTCCAATTAAATGACATGCGCTGCCAGACTGGGTTAAAAAATAAAACTCAATGAATATGTTGCCTGCAAGAAACACCTTCAGAGACATAGACAGAACGAAAAATGATGGAAAATTATTCTTCATACAGAAGAAGGTGCAGTTATACTCACATCAACACATTACAAGTCAAAATTTGTTTGAAGAAAAATAGAATCTCACTACATATCAGCAAAGGGAACAGTTTATCAAGAAGATATAATTGTAAATATACATCCATTGAATATCAGTTGTTAGGCTGTAGATTTAAAATGATCCCCAAGTCTTCATGCATTTAGATCATTATTGCACTGTGGGGACATTATAACTGACTTGTTGTTGGAGATGTGGTCTGGTTGGATGAAGTGAATCACTGTGGACGTGACCTTGAAGGATTTATCTCAGCTCCTGGCTTCTCCCTTGAGTCTGCTTCCAGGCTGCCGTGAAATGATCAGTTTTCCTCATCTGTGCCCCTCTGCCATTTTGGCCAGCTTTGGAGCCAAGCAACCATGACTGAAACATCTACAAAGTGTAAGCCAAAACAAGCCTTCCGTTAGTTGTGGATGACAGGTACTTTGTCTAGGGATGGAGAAAATTTACTAAGATATCAGTGGACCTAGTTTCATAAAACAAGCATATTTGAATTAGAGACAGACCCAGAAAAGAATAGTAATGAGAATGTACCACTCTTATATAGATCATACAGAACAATAATAACAAAAAAATCAACAGATAAACATCAGAGTTAAACTGCATTATAGATCAAAAGGATTTAACAGATGTCTATAGAATATTGTATTCAACAATTACAGAATATGCAATATTTTTGGCAGCTCATGGAGGCATGTATCCAAATAGAACACATTTTAGCCCACAAAGAAGTTCTTAACAAATAGAAAAATGAAATAATCGCATACATCTTATGAGATCAAAATAGAATGTAAAAACCATCAACAAGTGAAATTATAGAAACTGTAGAAATACATGGGGATTGAATTACACACCTTTTAATGGTCAATGGGTAATTAAAGAAATCAAGAGGAAATTTTCAAATTCCTAAAATCAAGTTAAAGTGGAAACAGCATACCATATATGTAGGGTACAGAATAGGTAGTTTTGAGAAAGAAGTTTATAGCTGAAAGTGCATAAATTAAAACATTTAGAAGAAATAACCTAATGATGCACTGAAGTACTTTAAAAAGCAAGAGTAGAGGAAACACAAAACTAATAGAAGAAAATAATTAATAAAGATCAGAAATATAATCAGTGAAATAGACTTAAAACAACAACAACAACAAAAACAACAGAATTGATCAATAAAACAGAGTTGCTTCTCTAAAGAGATAAGCAAGATTGATAAACCCTTAGGTTAACCAATCAAAAGAAAGGTAGAAAAGACCCAGATTAATAAGATTGGGGGAAAGGAGGGCCACTACAACAGATATTATAGATGTTCCTTGTTTAATGACCTACCTCTCTAATGACTATTCAGGCTTACAACTTGCATTCAGACTTTCAACACAGGAAAATAAGCGGCAGTGTGGCCTTATGGTGACTTCTTTTATAGTATGTATGATAATTTTTGCTGATTATACTGTACAGTACAGTACTGTAGTTTATGTTCTGTTATACATTAGAGTAATAAATGCAAGAGTTATGCAATAAAAGCAAAATCTTCAAGTTGGAGTTTCCTTTGATTATTTTTTTGTTCTGAATATTGTAATACGCATACTATACACAGTTCCTCAACTAACAGCCAATTCACTTTATGACTTCGTTACAGGAATTTGGTCATTAAACAAGGAATATCTGTACTAAAACCCAGAAACTCATTGGGAAACAAAAATTTATTACAATAAATTTGAAAAACCTAGAAGAAATGGAAACTTTTGGACTCATTTGACTACATAAAATTGATCAAAGAAGACTAAAAAAAAAAACAAATCAATACAAAGCAACTAATTTAAACCATAATAAAAGTTTTTCAACAAAGAAAAACCCAGGACCAGATGGATTGTCTACTGAATTTTAGCAAACCTTTAGGGAATTAACACCAGTGCTCCTCAAACTGTCCCATGAAATACAAAGGGAGAAAGACTTTAATTCATTCTATGAAGTGAATAGAATCCTGATAATAGAACAGGATAAAGACTCAAAAAAATTGAAAATTACAGACTAATATTCTTGATGAGCATAGAAGAAAAAAAAATCCTCAATAAAATTCTTGCAAATGGAATTCAACAACCCAACGAAGACATTATATACTATAATCAAGTTGGCAAGGATGGTTCAAGATTCATAAATAAACATAGCAGAAAAATTGAATGAAGTATTAAGACCATGGGATCACTTTAGATGATTAGGAAAAATTGTTTGACAAAATGCAATGTCTCAACAGGATAAACTATGGGATGAAACTAGTTATAGAAGGATCTTACTTTAAACTGATAAAAGATGCATATGACAAACCCACAACCAGAAATACATCATAATGAACAGAAAAACCTGAAAATATTTTCTCTAAAATCAGGAAAAAGATTGAGTTTCCTATTCTCGATCCTCCAGATCAATATAGTACTTGAACTTGGAGCGACAGCAATTAGAGAAGACAAAGAAATAAGACCAATGCAAATAGGAAGGGAAGAATCAAATTATCTCTATTTTCAGATGATGCAATCCATTCCTTAGAAGACCCTAAAAACCCATCAGAAGACTTTTAAGACTTGATAAAGAAATTTAGCAAATGTGATTGTAAACAAAATACACAAAAATCAAAAGACTTTTTATACATCAATAACAAATCTTCTGAGGTTAAAAAAAAAATCAGACAAGCAAATTTCATTCACAACAGCTTCAAAACTGAAATACCTACCAAGGAAGCTAAACAAGAAGATGAAATACCTCTACAGTGCAAACTACTAAACTAAAGAAACTAAAGAAGATATTAGAAGACGAAAAGAGTTCCCATGTTTATAGATTGGTATAACATATTTGTTAGATTGTGGTGACATGTGCATACCCATGTTTATCGCATCCTAATGCACAATAGCTAAGTCTTGGAAACAGCCTATGTATCCATCAATAGATGAATGGATAAAAAACATAACTGTATGTAATGGGGCCCTCCTGTGCCATAAGAAGGATTAACCTGAGTCATTTGTAGAAAAACTGATGCACTTGAGATTATAACATGAAGTGAAGTAACTCAGACACACAAGGTTAAATATTGTATGATTTCTCTTCAATGTGAAACTCAACATATATAAAGTACAGAATAAAAGACAGATAACAGGGAAAAAAGAAAGAAAAACATATTGCAATTCAACATGGACAATGTATCTGAAAGGGTACCTCAATTTACTACAATTGTTTTAAATGTTTTATATGTTCTTACGAGTCTAGATTTTAAACGTAGATATGCTAATTAACTTTTAGGGTCTTAGGAGATAAATAAGTGAATCTGATACTGGATAAATAGAAGGAAGTTGGGGAGGAAAAGAAGGGAATTGAAATGTGTTCCGTACATGTACCAATTCCCTATAGTACTAGTAAAAGTTTTTAAAAAGCCGTATTTTCAGAAGTAATATAGAGATTCAATGCAGTCTATCAAAATTGCAATGACATTCTTCAAATACCTAAGAAATATAATCCCAAATTCATGTGGAAACACAAAAGATCCAGGATAGCCAAAGCGATCTTGATCGAAAGGACCAATCTTGGTGGTATTAAAATACTAGATTTAAAAATATATTATATATAGCCATACTAACAAAAAAGCACAATACAGGCATAAAAATGTATACATAAACCAGTGGAATAGAAGAGAGGGCATAGAAATAAATTTACACAACTATAGGCATTTGCAGAAAAGACAACCTCTTTATCAAATGGTGTTGAGAAAACTGGATATCTTTAAATGAAAATTGAAATCAGATCCCCATTTCTCACCGTCTATAAAGATCAATTCAAAATAAATGAAAGACCTGTTTCTAAGACCTGCATCTTTGAATCTAATAGAGGAAAACAGAGGGGAAACGTATCAAATCACAGGCACAGGCAAACCCTTCTTGAGTAGGATTCTACTAGCACAAGAAATAATAGCGAGAATTGACAAATGGCACTGTGTCAAATTTTTTTAAAAAACTGTACACCTAAGGAAACAACAGAATGAAAGCCTACAAAATATGAGAAAATCTTTGCCTGCTACTGTCCAGTAGAAGGTTATTATCTCTCTATATAAAGTACTAAAAAAAGTAACACCATAAAACAAATAACACAATGAATAAATGGTTTAATGAACTAAACAAATACTTACCAAAGAAGAATAAATGGCAAGAAATATATGAAAAAATACTCAGTATCTTTAACCATTTACAGAAGTGCAAATCAAAGCTACACTTATATTTCATCTCACACTATTTAGAAAGACTTTATAAAAAATCCATAAATACAAAAAATGCAAGTGAAGGTACAGGGAAAACAGAATCCTTTGGTTTTTAAAAAATTCTTTTTTAATAATAGCTAATTTAATGGACGTGACATGGTATCTTTATGGTTTGGATTTGCATTTCACTGATGGCTAACAATGTTAAACATTAATCCATATATTCATTCACCACTTCTAAGAAATGTGTGTTCTTACCATTCCTCATTTTTAATTAGACTGCTTGTTATTCTTTTGTTGCTACTTTTTTTGTTTCTTATATATTTTAGATACTAACCCTCTGATGAATTGTTAGCAAATATTTCCCCTCCAATATGTATACTGTCTCTTCACTATTAGTGATGGTTTCATTTGCTTTGGTTTTAGTTTAATGTAATACAGTTTGTCAGTTTTTGGTTTTGTTATCTCTACTTTGAGGTCTATCCAGAAAAATCACTGCCTGTACCGGTGTCTCAAAGTGATTCTCCACTGTGGAAATCAGTATGGAAATTCCTCAAAAAACCAGGAGTAGAGGGTCTCATTTGACCCACTTATTTCTCTTCAGGGTAGCTTCCTGGAAGAATTAAAAACATCATACAACAGCAATATATGTGCACCCATGTTTATAGCAGCACAATTTGTAATAGCTAAATGTTGAAAATCACTCAAATTCTCATCCAACAAGGAGTGGTTAAAGGAGTTGTGGTCTTTTCATACAATGGAATACTACTTGAGACTTTTATAGGTAAATGTATGCAACTTGAGGCCATACTCATAAATGAAATAAATCAGACTGACAGGTATAAACATCATATTGTCACCCTGGTATGAGAAACTGAAAGAGTAAATAAGGTCTAAATGTACAATAGATATTATGAAGTGGGAAGAAATAGTTCAAAAGGAAAAAGGAATTAGGATAGGGAAAAGAGGAATGGAAGGAAGGGAAAAAGAAAAAAATACAAGACAGGTATACTAATAGTTTCTCTTAGTTCATTGAAAAGAAATGTTTGCGCTGCTATCATTTGGAGAAATTTTTATGCCCATATCTTGTACTCTGAGAAACTACTTTAAAGATAATAATACTTAATATGTTAATTATTGTTATTCTCCTATTAATTTTTGTTATAAAATATTCTTACTTTTTTCTATAAAATAAAAATAACAAAAGCCCAGTACTTCTGTTTTCTTAAGGCAGGTTTCAATCTTCCCTTTAACTGTTTGATCTGCTGTGAGCACCTCATTTCCAATCATTTTCATTGAAAGTACTGTTATATGCTCACGTTAATGCAGGCTTAGAAATAAATTTGGATAATTAGTTCTTTGAAGCAATACATTTCTGCTGTTTCTGTGTTATTGAAGTTGTAGTTTCCAAGTGTCTGAAAACGGGAATAATTTCTAACACTATTATTTCCAAACATATTTTAGTATGTATCAAGCTAAAGATTCTCACAAAAATTTTACCGGAAAGACTTAACTCTTCCTATGAATCAGTTTCATGTAAGTATGAGTTTAATTTTAAGTGAGAATTATTTCATGGCATTTTAATGTTTCCCTGAGCTTTCTTGTAACATTTGCAGCATGTATAGGAAACCCAAAATGTTATGTGGTTTTCTTATAATTCAAAGCCTCCTTCCTCATTCTGTTGCTATATCTTAATTGCAAAAGTAGTTGAAATTATTTTATAGTTAATAATTAGTTCATTTGAAGTTTCATGTGAAGATAGTGCTCTTTTTCATCTTATATATTCTCTAAATTTCATTTCTCTTTCTAAGCCTTTGGATATTATTTTGCAACGTGTAACAGTTTTCAAAATTAGATTCTAAATGCTCTAAAAAGTTCTAAAAAATGCTTATGTGTATTATCGCTCTATCCTTATATGAGCTTTCACTTTCAATAATTTATTGGCAATTTATTGCCTGGATATCAGCCTTGTGGTCAGTCAGATGAGTTTATATTTGCACAGCAAATGCAAGCTTAGAATTTAGGGAGAGACGGGAAAGTCTGTGCCTTGTGCTGGGCTCTTCTTGTTCATGGTGACTGCGGCTCTTCTCCCTGATGCTGTCTTCATCATTGCTCATGTCAAGTGGGGCCAGGCTTTTGTGTGGGCTCCTCAGGGTCTCAGCTCCTCATGTTGCACTAGAGAAGCGCTTGCAAGGTAGTGCTGCTCGTCACTTGAGCTATCTTCCACGGAATCTTCACTGCTACATGTGAGCTCTACTGTGTTGTTGGACTTCACTCGAAAGAAGTAAAAAAATTTATTAAGAATCTCAAGACAACACCACCAGAGGACTAAATCAACGAGGGGTTCTTTTGATATCTGTTCTCTGTGTGCCTACACTGACCTCACACCCATAAAATCAATCCCACATACAGCATAATATTTTTGTAATATTATGGGAACATTATAAACAGATGGCAGACAATTTGTTGCTACATGACTTGTTTTAAAATTCTCATTAATTTAACTGTGACTATGCAAAGAAATAAAACTTAAAAATGCCAGTGGAAATTAAGAATAATAGAATATTATATAAAAATATTCTGAGAGGGGCTGGGGATTTAGCTCTGCAGCATAGCACCTACCTGACAAACATTAAGTCATAAGAATAATTGCTGGCACAAAAAAAGAGAGAATATTCCGAGATATGGGAAACTACAACTTTAAGAAAAATGCTCACCAGAGAGTGAGACTTAAAATTATGCAGGTGCTTGCTCCAGCTTACATATGTGGTTCATGTCAAAGAGGAGACCACTGAGTATAAAGTTTCTGTTGAGTTGGTCTTCTTGAATTCTTTAGAGTTGCATTGTAGAATAAGTGTAACCCCTCCACTTGGTAGAGTTTTAACAAATACAACTGTTATGGTTGATACATTGTGTCAACTTGGGGAGTTTAGAGGTTTGGCGAGTGATTCAGCAGGAAGCCAGGGGGCTTGCTTTGTACACATCTTGAGCCTGTGGAAGAGGAGGGCATGGACACTGTGTGAGGGCTATGCCCCCTGGGTGGGGGTAGCATGTTTACAATATAAGGGAAGAGAAGAGGCTGCTTGCAGCCATTCCTCCCTTTTGCTGGTTGTTTTTGATGTGCTCTGCTGCCAAGAACGTTTGCCCTCTGCCATGTGCCACTCTGCCTCAGAACCAGACAAGTATGCACTGAAGCCTCCACAAAGTGTAAGCTAAATAAACCACTCCTTCCTTCATTTTGGACATTGGATATCTTGTCTCAGCAACAAAAGAAAAGTAAACAAGACAACAACAATAATAATAAAGAGGAAAATGAACAGTGATAAGATAGCTCTTATTACTGAACTTTTGTTATATAACAAGCAGGGTTTTAAACATGGTTCATGTATCAAGTCAGCGGTGCTAAAATTTCAATTTCAGGATTTCTTTATTATTCTAAACTCATTGAGTATACAGAGAAACAAAGGAGAAGACTGAAATAAACTTAAAACAAACAGGAAACAGCAACAACAAAACTAATGATGAGGCAGATCAAGTCTTGAGGACATAAATGAGCAAGGAAAAGAACCTTCACATGATAAACCTGGAACACAATAAATATCAGTGGGTTATTAGCCGAAGTATAAAACATAACAAAGTCTAAAATAAATATATATGACTTCATGCTGATACAAGTAAATGATTGAATAGCAAATAGGGAAATAGAAAAAATTTTTCTTATGGGACCATTCCATGTAACTTATTTATTTACTCATAGGTCGGAATCAGAGCTTAATTTATTTCCCTGTCCCATAAGTATGAGCAACTTACTCCAAAATAGCAGCAAGGAAAGGGGGGGAAAGTAATTACCAGTGTATAATCCTGGCAAACGGGGCCTGGCCATGGGCATGGTAAGTCTCCTTCATAATGTTCATACTTGATGCAGTGTGATGAGCCTGGCATTGTGGTTTTATTCTTCAAACCCATAGCCCAATCTAAGCATAAGAAATACATCAGAAAAATTCACATCAAGAGACGGTAAAAAAATATCAAGCCAGTACTCTCAAAGTATCAAGATTTTGATAAAGAGGGTCTGTGGATGCGAAATTCCAACTGATCGTGTTGCTCTCCATGGCCTGAGCATTAAAGGGTCGGCTGGATAAGCCGCGCAGCGAGAAGTGGGTGGATCCTGAGAGCTGGGTGCCCGAGGGATCGGCGCTGCGCTTGGACCACAGCTCGGCTCAATCCGCGAACAGCCGAGAGAGCGATTGCGGCGGGACAGACCCTCCCAGCTCCTGAACCCGATCGGCTCGGAGGCAGCTGTAACCAGGATTTGTTAGAGGCCTCAGAGCAGAGTAAACTCAGAACGTGCTCCTGAGGCAGATTGCGCCAATCTGGGCAGCGGTCCGGGATCCTGCTCAGAGCCCCGCCCCCGCAGCCAGCGCTGCGCGAACTGTGGCAGCTGCGGTCGGCGGCTCCTGCGAGAAACCCGAGGAAGTGGAAAAGCGCCAGGGAGCACCAGGATCTCCTGCCAACACGGATCCCGGAACGGGAGAGCCTAGTGAACACCGCAGCAGGATTTCTGAGTTGAGAAGAAGCTCGATCCAGGGAGATACATCTGAACGGCATTCCTGTCCGCACAATCCCAGGGTGAGTTGATTGGGCGCCCCGACCGGTATTTTCTGAGTCGGGAAGAAGCTCCACCCAGTGACGGACATCCAACCAACTTTACTGACTGCAGGATCTGCAGGTCGGAAGAGCTGGCTGGGCGCCCCAACAGGATTTGTGAGAGGGGGAGGAGCACCAACCAGGGAGGAACACCTGAGTGGTCTGACTGCAAGGTCCCTGGGGCAGCGAGCTGTTTATGCGCCCCAGCTAGGTCTTGGGGTAGGGAATAGAAGCGGAAATGTCAGCAGACAGCTTAAGGGACATTCTCCCAAAGAGAAGGAATCATTGGAGGAGCCTCTGCAGCAAACCTTTGCCTGCTGAACTGCCTGGGGAATTTATAGCTCCACATTTTGAATTTGATACCCAAAAATGGGAAAACAGAGGAACAAAATGCAGCCTCAAAACTCAACCCCACCCAGAACAAGTTTTGAATGTGAGGATACAGGGGAACCAGGAAGCCACATACCTGCAAGTTATGAAACGATTGCATCCGAAATGAAACAACTCCAACAGGCCATAAAAGAGCTTAAAGCAGAAATAAGTCACATACCTGCAATGATCGCTCAGACAAAAAACGAGCTGAAAACAATGATGGAAGAAATGTTCCGTACACATAGAGAAGAAATAGACAAAAGGCTAGAAGAAAATAGGAAACAAATGGAAATGTTACAAGAGCAATTTAGGAATGAATTGCCAAGAATGAAACAGGTCCAGAGAGAATGCCAGGATTTGAAAACTTACACTGAAAGCATGCAAAACCGCTTAAATGAAACCGAAGATAGAATTTCAGAACTTGAAGACAGCATGACAGCTTATGAGCATGAAAGGAAGAATCTCATGATATCATCAAAGACACAAGAAAAGTCAATCCAACAGCTCCAAGATGAGGCAAAACGTAACAATATTCGAATTACAGGAGTGTGTGAAACAGCAGGGGACCTCACAAACGATATAAAAAGAATATTTGCTGAAATGATAGCAGAAAATTTCCCAAACAAGGTAAAAGATACTGAAGTTCAGTGAATCGAGGCATATAGAACCCCAATGATCCATAACCCAAAGAAAAACACACACAGGCATATAATAGTCAAGATCCCAGATATCCAGCAAAAGAACACAATATTAAAAGCTGCTAGAGAAATGAAACAGATCACCTATAAAGGAAAACCCATCAGAATCACAGCAGATTTCCAAACGGAAACCATGAAATAAAGAAGAGCTTGGAGCGAGATATTACAGATTCTGAGACAAAACAACTTCCAACGCAGACTGATGTATCCTGCAAAACTATTCCTCAAATTCAATGGAGAAATAAAATATTTCCACGACAAAGAACAACTGAAGAACTTCATGAGTGCCAAACCAGCACTGCAAACAGCACTAAAAGATATTCTAGACAGAGAAAAAAGAGACCACAATTCCAAGAACAACATTAGAAATAACTCCCTAAACAGGACAAGGAAGTAAACAGTCAACAAATGAAGAAAAACATCAAGTAAATAACATGACTAGAATAAGCCAACATATAACCATGATAACCATTTATGTAAATGGCCTCAATTCACCAGTCAAAAGGAAAAGATTGGCAGAGTGGATTAAGGAACACAATCCAACGATATGCTGTATACAGGAAACACATTTTACTCAAAAAGAAATCCACAGGTTGAAAGTTAAAGGTTGGAAAACAATTCTCCATGCAAAAGGCCCCCAGAAAAAAGCAGGGGTAGCTATAATGTTTGCAAACAATGTAAACTTCAAACCAAAAACAATCAAAAGAGATAAAGAAGGGCATTACATACTAGTTAGGGGAAAGCTGCAAGAGGAAGAGGTAACAACCCTAAACATTTATGCACCAAACCATGGAGCACCTAACTTTACAAGTCAAATCTTAACAGACGTAAAAATTCAAATAACTAATAACACTATTGTAATATGGGAAATAAACACCCCTCTGACGCAAAGAGAAAGGTCAACTGGACAGAAACTCAGCAAAGAAATAACAGACCTGAACCAAAAAGTGTGAACAGATGGACTTAGTAGATGTATACAGAGCGTTCCACCCCACAACATCAGAATACACATTTTTCTCAGCTGCACATGGGTCTTTCTGCAAAATAGACCATATTCTAGCCCATAGAGCATATCTACCTAAATGCAAAAGAATTCAAATTCTCCCATGCATATTATCGGACCACAGTGCAAAAAAATAGGATATTAATGACAAAGAGAACTCCAAAAACCACATAAACATGTGGAAATTAGACAACAACCTACTGAATAACCAATGGGTCACACAAGAAGTTAAAGAAGAAATTAAAAATTACCTACAAATAAATGAAAATGCAAGTACAACCTACCGCAATCTGTGGGATGTAATGAAAGCAGTCCTCAGAGGGAAATTTATAGCAATGAAATCATATACAAAGAAAATAGAAAGAGAGCAAACAAATAACGTAATGATACACCTCAAACTCTTAGAAAAAGAGCAACAAGCCAAACCAAGAGCTCAAAGAATGGAGGAGATTATAAAACTCAGAGCACAAATTAATGCAATTGAGATGAAGAAAACTCTACAAAAAGTAGTGAATCAAAGAGATGGTTCTTTGAAAGAATAAATAAAATTGATAAACCCCTAGGCAACCTTATGAAAAAAAGAAAGGTCTCAAGTTCATGTAATAAGGAATGAAAAGGATGAAGTCACTACAGATCCAAAAGAAATACAAAAGATCATTAATACCTACTTTGAAAATCTGTATTCCCATAGGATAGAAAATACAAAAGAAATGGACAGATTCCTAGAAAGGTACAAATTGCGAAAATTGAATCAGGAAGATGTAAAAATCCTGAACACCCCAATATCAATTAATGAGATTGAAAACGTCATTAAAAACTTACCAACAAAAAACGGCCAGGCTCTGATGGATTCACAGCAGAATTGTATAAAACATTTAGAGAAGATCTAATGCCAACACTCCTCAAACTCTTCAATGAAATCGAAAAGGAAGCAACTCTCCCCAACACATTTCTGGAGGCAAGCATTATACTGGTACCAAAACCAGAGAGGGCCCCAACCAAGAAAGAGAGCTACAGGCCAATCTCTCTAATGAACATAGATGCAAAGATACTCAACAAAATACTGGCAAATAGATTACAGCGAATCATAAGGAAAATTATACACCACGACCAGGTAGGATTCACTCAAGGAATGCAGGGTTGGTTCAATATTCGCAAATCAATTAATGTAATACACTGTATTAATACAGTCAAAGACAAAAACCACATGATCATCTCAATAGATGCAGAGAAGGCTTTCGATAAAGTCCAACATACATTCATGCTAAAAACCTTAGAAAAAATAGGAATAGATGGCCTCTACCTCAATCTGATCAAAGCCATCTACAACAAACCAACAGCCAACATCATACTAAATGGACATAAACTGAAAACTTTCACTTTAAAGTCAGGAACAAGACAAGGATGTCCATTGTCACCACTCCTATTCAACATAGTTCTGGAAGCACTAG